>ML296312.1:31137-74670 GCA_005239495.1 Nicotiana undulata
AAAACAGAGGGTTTTTGGGGCGGGGGGGGGGGGGGGGGGGGGGGGGGTAGGGCAACCCAGTCGAGGAGGCGACTTGGGAGTCCGAGGAGGACATGCGGAGCAGATATCCACATCTATTCAGCACTTCAGGTACGATTCTAGACCCGTTCGAGGACGAACATTTTCTTAAGAGGGGGAGAGTGTAACGACTCGTCCGGTCGTTTTGCGTTATCGGACCCCGTTCCCCTAAATGATACTTCCCATAGCGGCTATGATTCGTGTCTTGCGGGGGCAGATGGTTTGGGTTTTGGAAGTGTTTAGAGTGCTATAGGAACACTTGGTTCCTTAAGGTTGGCCTTTTAGTCCAAATTTGACTTGGGTCAACATTTTGAGCAAACGATCTCGGAATCGAGTTTCGACAGTTCCAGTAGCTTTGTATGATGATTTCGGACTTGGGCGTATGTTCGGAATGGGGTTGTGATGACCCGGGAGCGTTTCGACGCCCAATATAGATATAAGAACTTCTTTAAGTTCATAATTTAGTTTGGAACGTGTTTTAATGTTATCGAGGTCCGAATAGAATTTCGAGACCGTGAATAGTTCCGTTATGTCATTTATGACTTTCCTACAAAATTTGGGGTAATTTTGAGTAGTATAGGTCGGGTCGGGGCATTGTTATCAAATTCAAGAACTTGAAGTTCTTAAATTTAGATTCTAGGGGTTTTGAGGGGTGATTTTGAGTTTTAGTGCTATTTTGAGTGTTCCAAAGGCTCGAGCGAGTCCGTATTATGATTTGGGAATTGTTGGTATATTTAGACGAGGGCTCGGGTGGGCCCAGGTGCCCCTTGGGCACTAAGCGAGGCAAAAAACCAGCTGAAAATGCAGCTGGTGCACCTGATCTGGTGTGACCGCAGGTGCGGTTGCCCAGCCGCAGGTGCCGGACCGCTCCTCCTGTCGCAGCCTCGCAGGTGCGGAAACTAGTGGCCTGGCCATTCCTCGCAGGTGCGGACCAAGTTCCGCAGGAGCGGAGCCGCAGGTGTGGCCCCAGCCGCCCTCGTCCAGTTTCGCAGGTGCGGTCCTTGAGCCGCAGGTGCAAAAACACTGTAGACAGTGTGATCTTTTAAATACGGGAGTCTTCATTTTCCTCCCCATTTTTCTTCCATTAAAAGACCTTGAGAGCTTTGGATTAGGACTCCACGACCAACCACTGTAAGGTAAGTTAATTCCACCCTAAAGTTAGTTTAATTCATGAATTTCTAGTTAAATTACCTACTTAATTAGTGAAAAATCAAGATTCGGGTAGTAACCTAGGGCTTGTGAAGATTTGATGAATTACCCATTAATTTGCTATGAATTCAAGTAAAAATCGTATATTAACGATCCTTAGGCTATGGGTGAGTTATTCCTTCGAGAATTTTTAGAATTCGAGCGTGCGGGCTCGGGGTTGAATTTTTGGATTTCTTCAAGAATGATGAATTTATTGAATAAATAGAATAATTTCCATACTTTGAACATGAATTGATATAATTGTACAACATTTGGTTAGTTACGAGTCCTCGGGTGTAGAGTTCGGAGTTTCAGGCGCGTTCTTGGTCCGGGAGGTAGATTTGGCACGAGGTGAGTCTCCTTTCTAACCTTGTAAGAGGGAATTGTCCCCATAGGTGATTCATATGCTATGTGTAATTGTTTTGGGGGCTACGTGCGTACAAAGTGACGAGAGTCCGTACGTAGCGACTATTATTGTTATGTCCGGGTAGTTAGGCCCAATACATGCCTTATATTCTTCCTTGTAATGACATATATACTATGAACTTATGTTATGCGTAGTATTCTTTCTCTGAGATTTCATGGAATTGGATAATTTGAAGGAATTGGTTATGGGAAGTGAATTTTCTTGAATATTGTGTGTGCATGTGACCGCTTCGCAATTTACATTCCGCAAGCGGAGTGTGATTTTCCCCAACTCTCATGGGAGCGGGCCGTACGCCACGGCGGATTGAAAGGTGCACTTATGGTTTAGGCGACCCTCGGCAGTGTACAAATATGATAAATTTGAGAGATGCACTTGTGGTTCGGGCCGTTCGATCCTTGACAGTGCATAGGTGAGATTGTACTATTGTAAAGACCCGTAAAATTTCATGTCTAAAATTATGCCCGATTAGGTCCTCGTGTTGTATAACTGTAGAAATTCTTAAAATGGACTTATTTTGAGTTAAAAGTACCCCGGATTTGAAAGATAAATTTTTCCAGAAATTGCGTTGTTATGCGACGCACTATGCGATCGCATAACGTGTATGCGGACCGCATAATGGTCACATACCTGGGCAGACTTCAGCCCAAGTTAAGGACAACTATGCGGTCCAAATGCGATCGCATTCTGGTAATGCGGACCGCATAGCTGTCGCATTCTTGCCCCATGGGTTTTGGTGAGGGAGGTTATGCGACGCACTATGCGATCGCATAACAGGTATGCGGACCGCATAGTGGTCTCATACCTGGGCAGAATGTTCCAGTTTTGGCCCATTTTGAGGGTCATTATGAGACAGGAATGCGGACCGTAGAGCAGGAATGCGATCGCATTCCTGACCGCATTTCGTGTCGGGGCTCCTAATTTCTAATTTTAAAACCCGACCCCCTGTTCAATAAAACACCTCTCCCCTTCATTTTTAAGGATTTTCTAAACAAAATAGAGAGAGGGGAGAGAGATTTCTTGAGAGAGAAGTTTTCAGTATCATCCCATTTGATTTTCCACAATCACTCAAGCCCGGAAATTATCGAGTTATTGTCTTCTTCACTCCAATAGGTAAGTCCCCACCCCATTTCCCTTAAATTTCCAGATTTTGGTTAATAAGTAGAACTCCCCCTAAAGGAGTTCTAGAAGATAAAAGTGAAGAACCTTGCATGCATGTCCATCAATTGTCACAATCTAGTAAAAGGAAGTGGGTTAGGGTAAATATTCACAAAGAAGGGGTTAGAAATCTAAGGGGTCACATGGCATTCGATAAAATTCCTAAGCGATTTCGAATTGTGTTCATGATTCCCAATTCTAAGATGAATATGTTACATTATGAATTATATTGACGTTGCTTGACGGTCCGGTGATTGTGATTGAAATTAAAAAGGGGAAATTCGACTCGAGGTATGTATGACTAACTTTAATCCTTGTAGAATCATCTTGTGGTGTCCGAGCATACGGTATGTGTAGTTGGTTTGAGTATATGTAAATTTGTTGTTCCAATCTGTTGAAGCGTGAGATGTTATTCTTTGCCTCATTTAGTTGATTACCATGAACCATGTTAATTGATATTGTGAAGGGTGAATTGTTGTGCCTATTGTATTATTTGCAAAGCTCGTTAAATGCTTGAGGGTATCGATATGAAAGAATGTTAATGTGCCCAAGTATGGGAATGTTTCTAATGGATAAAGAAAAACCGTGCGTGGTAAGTGATGAAAAAGGGTATATTGAATTGATGTAATTGAGTTGAACAATTATGGAAACACAGTGTACGTGAATTATTGCTTGGTGAGAATCATTGGGCCTTGAGTCCACATAGCGAATTGTTGTTATGAACTTGTGTTCCTTGTAATGAATATCCTTGTGATTTAATTGGTGATGATTGTGGTTATGAAATGTGATTGTCCGGAGGGATCGGGTTGCACGCCGCAACACAAAGTAATAAGGGTGGAAAGGTAATAAGGGTGGCCGAGGTAAAAAGGCTGGAATGTGATCACATTGAAATGAAAATCTATGAAACTCTTGAATATGGTGGTGTTGAAAAAGAAAAGGGTAATCTATGAAACTCTTGTATATAATGGTGTTGAAAAAGAAAAGGGGAATCTGTGAAACTCTTGATTTTGGTTGTTTCTATTTCTGTGCAATGCTTGTTGGTTCTATTAACTGTCTCTTATCTGTGTACTGCTTGATTGTACTTGGGGAAAAGTACTAACGTCCCTTTTGCCGGGGGCGCTACATATTTTATATGGATGTAGGTGGTTCCATAGCAGGTAGCTCAGCCCGCCGTTAGTGGTGCCTCCTCTTCATCTCTTCAGCAGTTGTGGTGAGCCCCTCTTCTCCTCGGGGCCGTGTGTGGATCATACCACCCTCTTTTGCTTATGTTGTAAAGGTATAGTCGGGGCCTTGTTACCGGCAAGTATTGTTAAATCCCTAGTATTCATAGAGGCTCCGTAGACATGATGTGGGTGTATATATGTATTTTTGGGTAGTAATAGTACGTACTCGAAAGCGTGGATTATGTTGGAAAGTTATGTATGTATTATGTATGTTTGAATATCAATCGTTGAAATGCTAAAAGAGGAAAACAATGGAATTATGTTTTAAAATGTACTTTGAATTTAAATTCGGCTAACTCACATGAAATAATGTATGTTATGAACGCAGGGTAATACGTTGGGCAGGAAAGGCAATCCAGGTCCGCTTGACTGGGTTTATCCGGTTAGGCGCCGGTCTCGTCCTTCAATTTTGGGGCGTGACAACTATGGTAAGGATGCACTTGTGGTATGGGCCGTTCGATCCTCGGCAGTGCATAGATATTATCTTTACGACTCCGGCCGGTTGTCTCTATCCTGTATGCGTATGGAAAAATGTTACAATTTTTGGAGACATTGATTTGACAGATTTGGGGGAAAATGAGGTAGAAATTGTTTACTTACGTTCAGTATATACTTGGATCTCTGTGCCCTATATGTACTTGCTGTTTACTGTCTTACTTGCCTACCACTTTCATTACACTCTGTTATACTATACTATTAGACCTTAGTGAGTGTCAAGTCGACCTCTCGTCACTACTTCTTCGAGATTAGACTGGATACTCACTGGGTACATATTTATTTATGTACTCATGCTACGCTTTTGTACTTAATTGTACAGGTTCTGAGGCTGGTGCATCTGGTTATCACACCGGAGCTAGATTCTGATATAGTGGACCTGACTTCACGGTGAGTTGCTTCTCCTGACGATCCTCAGTAGCACCATGGAGTTTCTTTTGCTTATCTTCCCGTCTATCTATTTCAGACAGTGGAATTGTATATTTTATCTTTTGTACATTCAGTTAGTATGCCCGTGGTACTCGTGACACTAGTTCCTGGCACACACGTAGTAGTTATTGTGGATTACGGTCTATTCATATATGTATATTTTGGGCTCATGCCTCATCATGACTGCTTTTGTTGAAAACTGGATAATTAACCTAATCGGCTAATCCTTTCTAAGCTTTATGACTTAGTATATATATATATATTGATATGTTTGAATCAATGAGAAGGAACCGTAGTAATTTGAGTATTGGCTTGCCTGGCCTCGCTGTTGGGCGCCATCACGACCTGAGTTAGGATTTTGGGTCGTGACACAACCAGTCAAGAATCAAAAGCACAAAATAATACTATAGCTAGAGAATAATAGTCTATGGTTTTGTTTATAGGTGAGAAAATTTCAAACTCTAAAATCTGTCTTCAAAGGGGAGTGGGGAAGGGGTTTAAATAGTACTGAAATTGAACACATAAATATGGAAATAATAAGTCAAAATACTAGAAAGGAAAGCACTTAACACTTAATAAGAAAAGAAAGATTTAAAACCCTTAATTTAGTTAAAAATATACAAATTGGCATAAATAAAAAGCAAAGAGTCATAATAAGATGCATATAGACATTTAGACAGAAACTTTAACAAAAATAATTAAAGAATCGAACCAGATTTGGTTCGATTTTTAAGAATCAAAAACCCCAAATTTAGGGCAAGTAAAAGTCGGCAGAAATAACAAGCGAAGAGTCATAATAAGATGCATATAGACATATAGACAGAAATATTAACAAAATTCATTAAAGAATCGAACCAGATTTGAATAGATCTGGAAAAGATCTGAAACCCTTGTTTTAGGGTAAGTAGAAAATCACAAAGATACACAGAGATCCATAGAGATCCATAACACAAAAGAGCAAGGAAGAACAAAGACAGAAAAAGGTCAAGAGGTTGAACCATTATGATTCGAAGTTGAAGAGATCAGCTTGCCATGTTTAGGCAAGCGGTATATAGAAGGTCCCAGTACCAAAGAGAGGTGAGATATGGTAAGAAACCACTTGGGAATCCCATGTCCGGTGGGATTAGGAGAGGAGATTGGGGGAGACGGCTATGGTTTAGGGCAGTGAGTTGAGAGTGTTTGAAGGCGGTGGCCGGTGAGAAATGGCTAGGGTTAGGGGGGTTTGGTTAATTAAACGGGGGAAGGGATGTGAGCCGTTGATCATTCTGATCAACAATTGGGATTTAGGCGGGGTTGGGTCGGGTAGTTAATGTAATTGGGTAGGTTTGGGTCCAAAATAGGTTGCAAATTGGGGCCAGATTTTAAATACCCAATTTAAATAATAAATAAATAATAAGAAATATCATTTGTGCATAAAAAAATAAAAATAGTTATTAACATTATAAAAGTAGAAAACGATTATTTTGGCATAAATAAAGTAATTATAAATACATATAGGTTATTATTGCAAATGTTCAATTTTAGCCTTTAAAATGCAAATGTGATTATGACAAATATGCTAAAAATATTTAAAACCTAATATGAGCATAAATGATGAAACTAGATGATAAAATCATCATAAAATAATTTGTGAGGTAATTAATGAGTATTTATATAATATAAATGCAGGAATAAATATATTTGAAGCCTTTAAAAATTATAGAAAATTATGAAAAATGGTTGTTCATGCTTGTAAATCAAATGATGATGTCGTGTGTCAACAGCTGCCCCTCTTTACCCGGGAAGGATGAAAGAGTTGTCGTGTAAATAAATGATGACCGATTTTGACCGAATGGAATGTTTTGAGAAATATAGGTCCCACCCTGGTCTCTAAGCTACCTGCATATCCCTGGTTTGACAGGAATTAGGTCATATGTAGTTCTGGATCCAACGATGGAATAAACCGATGGAGTTATTGTAAGAACGGACAAAATTCTAGATAGGACAAATCAAGATTTAGAATGATTACGGATATTTGAATAGGTATCGGATGAGAATGGGTAACGGAAGGTGATCGGTTACGTTTGAAATAATTGAAGGATATGAGCGTTGAATGGAAACCGGAGGGAACATTGCTCCAATTATGAGAACGGTTGCTTCTCGGATTACCTGCAAACTCAAAATACAATGCGTGCATATATATTATCGCATAAATTTAAACATGATGCAAATTCCCTTTGGACCATGGAGATTGTCTTTTGACGGTGAGGATGACGTCCTTAGACCATGATGTCCCGGGCCATGAATTGTGCGGTAAAGGATTCGCAAGCCATGAAATGATGTTCTCGAGATATGAAGATGGTGCCTCCAAACCATGATGCCTTTGAATAATGATATGCAAGATTAGGAGATCCTCAGGCCATGTCATGGTGTCTTCCGGCTATGACGATGATGCCTTCAGACTATGACGCCTTCGGACAAATTGGTTATATATCAGCCCATGAGATGCAAACACATGATGCTTAAAACAAGACAGAGCTTAGTTTTGGGTAGGGTCTGGGGCAGAGTTTAACCCCTAAAGAAGAGAATAATGCAAGGTTTTGAATAAAGAGACATTTGTGGTTATGCAAGGAGAGACAATGCTTAGTCTCATGCAAGATTGGAGACAATGCTTAGTCTCATGCAGGGGAAGGCAATGCTTAGCCTTATGCAGGATTTCAGACAATGCTTAGTCTCATGCAGGGGAAGGCAATGCTTAGCTTTATGCAGGGTTTGAGACAATGTTGAGTCTCATGCAGATGGAAGGCAATGCTTAGCCTTATGTAGGATTTGAGACATGCTTAGTCTCATGCAGGGGAAGGCAATGCTTAGCCTTATGCAGGATTTGAGACAATGCTTAGTCTCGCGCATATGGAAGGCAATGCTTAGCCTTATGCAATTGAGGAGGCGTGGCTTAGCCTCATGCAAGGTTGGAGACAATGCTTAGTCTCATGCAAATGGAAGGCAATTCTTAGCCTTATGCAATTGAGGAGGCAGAGCTTAGCCTCATGCAAGGTTGGAGACAATGCTTAGTCTCATGCAAATGGAAGGCAATGCTTAGCCTTATGAAATTGAGGAGGCAGGGCTTAGCCTCATGCAAGGTTTGAGACAATGCTTAATCACATGCAAATGGACAAATAGTAAGTAAGAGCGGAGTATTTCTTAGCTGTAGATGGGTCTGATCGCTTTGTAGTTGTGTACCTGCGTCTATTCCTTGTTCCTCCATCCAAAGAAAAATCGTGAGTTTTGGGGAGGGGGGGTTGGTTCGTGCGTTTGTTTTCTCCACTCCGTACTGGAGTCCGGTTCAAGTTACCATGGGTAGCATTCGGCTAAAATAATAAAGTTTTTTAAAAATACGTATGCATAGTTATTCAAAACACACTAATATGCGATTTAAAAATCGATTAGATGAACCAGTAACTGTGACATTATTGGAGACATTGCGACCTTCTTGACATAGAATTTTGAGGGTCCTCCTCAAAATTCTACCCCAGTTATCTAGACAAACTTCTGGCTATTCCACATACGGTGTCGTTGGCTGAACTCGCTTCGGAATTTTGAGGGTCCTCCTCAAAATTCTGCCCCAACTTCTGATTATGGGGAGAATGGAAATTTTATTGTATTGTGACCGAACCCACAGGGGTTCCTACGTTTTCCCTCTAAAATGGGAATCAGGTCAAGCGTAGTTCAATTACATAATATGAAGAAATGTAAACGGTTTACACATAGTATCTTTTGATTGCTCTAAGTTGATGGGCTTTGGCCAAATTTCTCCGTCCATCTCTACGAGTATCAGTTCTCCTCCTGTTAGTACCCTGTGAACCATATAAGGTCCTTTCCATTTGGATGAGAATTTCCCTTTGGCTTGATCCTGATGCGAAAAGATCCGCTTCAGCACCAGTTGCCCCGGTGTCAATTGTCTAGGTTTGACCCTTTTGTTGAAAGCTCTAGACATTCTGTTTTGATAGAGTTGACCATGGCATACCGCATTAAGTCTTTTCCCATCTATGAGGGATAATTGCTCATAGCGGCTTCTTATCCGTTCTGAATCACTGAGTTGAGCTTCTTGTATGATTCTCAAAGATGGAATTTCTACCTCAGTTGGGAAGACGACTTCAGTATCGTAGACCAATAGGTAAGGAGTTGCCCTGATTGATGTGCAAAATGTGGTACGGTATCCTAACAAGGCGAATGGTAACTTGTCGTGCCACTGTTGGTGATTCTCTACCATCTTCTATCTTCTTGATATTCTTGTTGGCGGCCTCCACGACTCCGTTCATCTGGGGCCGGTAGGCTGTGAAGTTTTTGTGCTTGATTTTGAAGGTTTCACACAAAGATTTCATTAGATCGCTGTTGAGATTGGAGGAATTGTCAATGATAATGGATTCTGGAACCCTAAATCGACAAAAAATACGATCTCTGACAAAATCTACGATGACCTTCTTGGTTATAGCTTTGTAAGATGTAGCTTCAAACCATTTTGTGAAATAGTCGATGGCCACTAGAATGAACTTGTGCCCGTTTGAAGCGGCGGGTTCGATTGAACCAATGACATCCATTCTCCAGGAAACAAAAGGCCAAGGTGCGCATGTTGTGTTAAGTTCATTTGTAGGTACCCGTATCATATCTGCGTGTATCTAGCACTGATGGCATTTCTGGACATACTGGATGCAGTCTGTCTCTATGGTCATCCAAAAGTACCCGGCTTTGAGTATCTTCTTGGCTAGGACAAAACCATTCATATGTGGGCCGCAGGTTCCAACGTGTATCTCTTCAAGCAGTTTGGAGGCTTCTTTGGTGTCAACACACCGTAATATCCCTAGAGTAGGAGTTCTTCTATACATAATTCCTTCGATTTGGAAGAAATGGTTGGACAATCTCTGAAGTGTGCGTTTCTGAGTGTGGTTTGCATGCTCTGGATATTCTCTTTTTGCCAAATATTCCCTGATATCGTGAGACCATGGATTCCCATCATTCTTCTTCAACATGAGCACAATAAGCTTCATACTTGTCCGGGTGTTGTATCACGGAGGAAAAACTAGCCACTGCATCAGCGAATTCATTCTGGATTCTAGGGACATATTAGAAATCTAACTTCGTGAACCTCTCATCATCTCTTGTACGTGATGCAGATATGGTAGTATCTTGGCGTTCTTTGTAGCCTATTCTCCTTGTACCTGGTGCACCAGCAGGTCTGAATCACCAGTCACCAGCAATTCCTGAATATTCATGTCGACAGCCAAATTGAGCCCTAATATGCAGGCTTCATACTCCGCCATATTGTTGGTGCACAGGAACTTGTGTTTCGCGGAAAACGGGTAATGTTTACCGGTTTTGGACACCAAAATGGCTCCGATACTGACTCCTTGGAAATTTGCAGCTCCGTCGAAAACATTCTCCAATCGTCATAGGCTTCAGCTATATCTTCTCCTACGAATGACACTTCTTCGTCAGGAAAATACACTTTCAGTGGTTCGTATTCTCCTCCTACAGGATTTTCTGTAAGATGATCTGCTAATGCCCGTCCCTTAAGTGCCTTCTGAGTTACATAGATGATGTCAAACTCACTCAGCAATATTTGCCATTTGGCCAGCTTTCTTGTAGGCATAGGCTTCTGAAAGATATACTTTAGTGTATCCATTCTCGAAATGAGATATGTGGTATAAGCACAGAAGTAGTGCCTCAGTTTCTGGGCTATCTATGTCAGAGCACAGCAAGTGCATTCCAGCAGGAAGTACCGTGCTTCGTAGGGTGTGAACTTCTTGCTCAGATAATATATGACCTGGTATTTTCTCCCTGTCTCTTCATGTTGTCCCAAAACACAACCGAAAGCCCCATCTAACACGAAAAGGTAGAGTAGTAGTGGTATACCAGGTTGTGGCGGGACTAGGACTGGTGGTGTGTACAGGTATTCCTTGATTTTGTCAAAAGCCTTCTGACAGTCTTAAGTCCAGCTGGTGGCGGCATCCTTCTTTAGCATTTATAAAATTGATTCACATGTTACAGTTGATTGCGCTATGAAGCGGTTGATGTACTTGAGACGTCCCAAGAACCTCATCACGTCCTTCTTGTTCTTTGGTGGTGGTTACTTCTGGATAACTTTTACCTTTGACGGGTCTAACTCAATTCCTCGACGGCGGATAATGAATCCTAACAGTTTTCCCGCAGGAACTCCAAAGGCACATTTTGTGAGGTTCGGTTTCAGTTTGTACTTCCGCAGTCGGTCAAAGAACTTATTCAAATCTGCTATGTGATCTGTGGCCTTATTGGAATGGATTATGACATCATCCACATATACTTCTATCTCTTTGTGTATCATGTCATGGAAAATGGTTGTCATGACCCTCATGTAAGTGGCCCCAACATTCTTTAGACCAAACGACATCATCTTGTAACAATACACTCCCCATGGCGTGATGAAACCTATTTTCTCTGCGTATTCTTCGTCCATCCAAATTTGATGATAACCCGCGAAGCAATCTACAAAGGATTGGAGTTCATGCTTGGCGCAACTATCGATCAGAATGTGTATATTTGGTAGTGGGAAATCATCTTTGGGGCTCGCTCTATTTAAATCCCGATAGTCAACACACACCCTGACTGTCCCGTCTTTCTTTGGAACCGGCACAATGTTGGCCAACCAAGTTGGATATTCGACTACTCTGAGGACCTTATCTTTGACCTGCTTGGTGACTTCTTCCTTGATTTTTAGACTCGTGTCTGGTTTGAACTTCCTGAGTTTCTGCTTTACTGGTGGACATATTGGATTTGTAGGTAACTTGTGAACCACTATGGATGTGCTCAACCCGGTCATATTGTCATACGACCATGCGAAAATGTCCTCGTATTCGCTTAGGAAACGAGTGTACTCTTCCTTCTTTAATAGTGACAAGTGAATGCTTATGCGAGTTTCTTTGATGGTTTCAGTATCTCCCAAGTTGACTACCTCAGTCTCGTCCAGATTGGACTTAGGTTTGTTCTCAAAATTCTCAACTTCTCTTAAGATTTCCTCAGGTATCATATCTTCTTCTTCCGTCTCTTCCGAGTCACTATCCTTATGTTGCGTTGTCTCATTACATGTCACGGTTGTTAGTTCATCAAGGTAAGAAATATTAATGTTGTAGAGAGAAAGATATGAAAGATAATAATAATAAAACATCAAGCCGTTGATAAATGTTGAAACGTTAAACAAAACAATTTTTAATGACTTCAAAAAATGTTTTCCAAAGCAAAATACTAAAAGGAAAGAAAAGTGTTTTAAACAAAAATGCTAAAATAGAAATGTTTTCAAAATGAATGAAACTATCAGGCATGCCACCGGGACTCGTCGGGCCCTGGATGGTGTGGCGGTCCAGTTCCTGAGAACAACTCCCTTCTCTACTGTCTAGATGACGAGGACTTCTTCTTCCTCCTGCTCCTCCTCAACTATCACACTGCAATCCATGTCTTCATCTTCCAAGAACAGGTTCCTTAAGCCAATTAGACCTTCATCTTCTTCAGATCCCTATATCATGTCGGCCTGATGAAAGGATTAGCTCAAATGTGGTACCGACTGCTTAAGAGGGTAATAAGGACCACGCCATGGTGCCGACCAATCGTCATACTCCTTCCAGGTGTACTGATATCCAAGTCCAAAGATCGTGCCATGACATTTTAGTTGTATCGGTTTGGTAATACCTTGGAGGTTCTTCCCAAGCCCAGTACCGATCTCATACCCTGCCCATGCTAGTATGCTTTCTATTTTGCTGCTCCATCACTTCTCAATTGCATTGACGCGCTCGATGCGATGATAAGTCTCCCCCCCTAAGTTTCTTCTATTTTGCACGTCCAAAACAACTTGGTTGGTATAAATGGATTACTCATGTCTCCATAAATGATCAATTCCTGATGATTCCATTCAAACTTTACAGCCTGGTGCAAAGTAGAAGCCCTGACCTTGGCGGCATGTATCCAAGATCGTCGCAACAACAGATTGTATGAGGAGGATATGTCTAACACTTAAAATTCAACATAAAACCAAGTCGGGCCCATATGCAAGCATAGATCGGTTTCCCTAATTGTGGCCCTTTGAGACCTATCGAACGCCTTCACATTCATAGTCCCTGCTCATATTTCATGTAAACCTTTACCCAACCTTTTCATATTTATCAGCGGACAAATGTTGAGACTGGAACCTGCGTCTATCAAACCCTGGCAATGAATTTATCCTCGCATTGTACTGTGATGTGCAGCGCCCTGTTGTGGATTAATCCCTCTGGTTGAAATTCGTCTTCATGAAAGGTGATCTTGTGGATCTCCAGTACTTTCCCTACCATGTTAGACATCTCCCCACTAGTGATATTGTTAGGTACGTAATCTTCATTCAATACCTTCATCAAGGCATTCCTATGTGCCTCGGAATTGTGCAGTAATGATATGATGGATATCTGAGTAGGAGTTTTGTTCAGATGGTCTACCACAAAATATTCTCTCACTTGCACCTTTCTCCAAAGATCATCCGGGCCTGTTTCAATGATGGGCTGCTTGGAGGCAGCTTCTTTACTTGTTCCTCCCAAATTCTCAGGTTGTATAAATCCTGCCATTCCTGGTCATCCCTTGTGTTGCGCTAGATTCTTCCATTTTCTCTTTTCCTTTCCTCCTGGCTTCTGCAACATAGTCCCAGGGTACGACATTGGACTTAAAGGGCGGTGTGGATGCTACCGTCACAGTGAAAGGTGTGGTTACTTCCACTTCAAACGGAGTAGGTACAGCTGCAGATGTTATTTCCACCTCAAACGGGGTTGGTGCATCTACTTCTAATTCGACCGATGATTGTATCTTTACCACAATAGGGTAAGAGTGACCGTAGGTTTCTTTGGGTCATCCCTTTCTCGAATAAGCCCGATTGACCCTTCCCGGTCCCATTCTTCATTATTCTATATCACAATGAATCCCTCACCCCTATGATCCGAGAGAGGATTGTTGTGGACGTTAGGTGCAACCTCTTTTGCTTGTATGACCTTGGGCTACGTGGGTGAAGGCTGATAAGTGGGTGGAGGTGTTTGGTACGTAAGAGGAGATTTTGGACCTTGGGCTACCATCATGGCCCCTACTTCTTTCTTCTTTGATATACCCCCTGACTGCAATGCTTTCTTTGTAGCTTGTAATGCCTTAAAATTAGTTACCATTCCGCTCTTGATCCCTTCTTTAATCCTTTCCCCTAGCTTGATGATGTCGGAGAATTTGTGATTTTCGATAACCATTAACCTTTCATAGCATTGTGGGTCTTGGGCTTTGACAAAGAACGTGTTCATATGCTCTTCTTCCAATGCCGGCCTTACTTTTGCAGCTTCTGATCTCCACCGGGTAGTATACTCGTGGAAAGTCTCTGTTGGCTTCTTCTTGAGATTATGTATGTAGAAGACGTCTGGTGCATTCTCCATATTAAACCTGAATCGAACCATGAAATCTGATGCCATGCTTACCAAGCTAACCCACTTCTTGGGATTTTGATTGATCTACCAAGATAGGGCATCATGCGAATCCTCTCATCTTTCCCAACTCCTATGAGCTTGTCACAGTATGTCCTTAAGTGCACATTTGGGTCACCTGTTCCGTCAAACATCTCGAACTTAGGAGGTTTGTAACCCTCCGACTGTTCTACGTCTGACTGAATACACAAATCTTCATAATTCAAACCCTCAATTCTTTTACCCCCTTCGACACCTTGGACTCGGCTTGTGAGCTTCTTAAGTTCCTCTGCAATATTCTTGATGAGCAAGTCCTTTTCGGCAGATACTGGTGTGTATGGGGTTTGTTGAGTCGGATGAGGTAGGGGTTCTACATATATGGGGTTGTTTTGGTGGATACGGGGGTTTGAGTGTAGTGGTGATCATTGGTTGAATTCTGCGGGGAGTAGGTTGTGGTCTATTTTGAGGAGTATGGTAGGTATTAGTTTGTGGGTACTGAGTTGGAATATGTTGGTGTTGAGGAGGATTTGGTACTGGTGGAGGGTTTGTATTTTGATGAGGTGTGGCGTATTGATGAGGTGCGGAAGGATTTTGTGGATGTTGGTTTGGTGTGTTTCGAGGAGGTTTTGGGTTCTGAGCGTTTTGTTGGTTAATATCCGGGACGTTTAAGGAGAGGTTTGCCAAGTTGCGGACCTGCTCAAGTTCCCCTTGCAATTCCAGTATTTTCTGCCCCAACCGTAGAACGAAATCACTCTGTGTCGGAGTTCTCCGACCATCTGAAGTTTCAAACTTTTCCACATGCGCATCATTATCTTTCCTAATACAACTCATCTCATCCATCTTAGCCTTTCCGTTACTGTTAGGATCACTTGGAGGAGGCGGAGGACCTATGGATCTGGTATGATACGCTGATGATGCCAATATGCACGAACCAACCGTAGGGGATGGTAATAATCAAAACAAAGAAAAAGCAAAAAGGTAAATAAGTCAATAGGGGATTTTTGAAAGATATTTGTAGTATTTAAACATGTATCATAAATTCGCGTTCTAATTTTGGGGACCTCATTGTGCCTTAGGTAGGTCTAACGACATGTAGATTTGGAGAAACTTAATGCCGATAATTTTCTCATTTCATTAATGTAATAAATAAGTCAAAACTCTAAACCGACAATAATAAAAGAGTTGCTAATGACATTTGCCCTATTAAAATTAAATTTCTAAAACGACTCTAGAAAAGCAAGTAAACAATAATTCAAATCTACCTTGTCCCGAAGGGATCCTCTCCAAGCTCGGCCTTCTTGGTCCCATCGATTCGATTCTCTAGCTCGCGTATGTTGATGTGCCGGAGAATTTCGACACATTTATATCAAATTACTTCGATTTTGGCTTGTTTTAAAGGCATTTTTCTTCTATGCTTATGAAATTTTGATGTTATGCAGTGCATGAGGCTTGAGGATTCAAAGACATGGAAAAGAGATCAAAAAGTTGTAAAAAGATAAGAAAAAGAAAAAATGCGATCGCAGAATTGACAACGCAGATCGCATATCCAACTTGCGGACCGCATACTGCTCAGGTCCATCGAAAAGCTCAACAGATAATTTGGCCAAACCAATTGAAAGAAATGTGGTCCATTATGCGATCGCATAACTGCTTTGCGGACCGCATAATGGATCGCAGAACTCCCTGTAGAAGATGTTGAGCCTGAAATGCGATGTAGTTATGCGGTCGCATATCACCAATGCGGACCGCATAACACAAATGGGATGAGCACCTAGAAACTAGGGTTTGAAGTATGCAACGGGCTTGTGAAGAATGCGATCCGCATTCCTGTTATGCGACAGGAATGCGGTCGTAGAGCTGACCTAGAAGGGCAATTTTGTCCGTTTTCACCCCGAGTTTTAGCTCACTATAAATAGATTTATTGGGGTTTTGTGGGTCATTATTGTCTGTTTATAGGGCTACAACATACACTTTGAATATTCCTCTCTTTTGGAAGCTTTGGAAGTTAAGATTCCTCCATTTCTGTAATCTTTATGACATTAAATACTCTCATCTTTTTGTCTTTAAGCATGAGTAGCTAGTCTTAAATACTAAGGTTGTGGACCCTAAATGGGTGTTATGTTATTTGGTATTTAACATTGAATATATATATAATGGTTGATTGATATTTATTTACTTCTCATTCTTCATTTATTGTTGGTGGTTGCAAACATTAACAAGTGCCATTAATTCCTTCTTAGCTTAGAAAAGTGAGTTAGGATTGGTAGGAGTAAATATCAAAGACTCAAGGCTTTAAACCTTGTTTAATAAAATCACTTAAGAATAAGTGGGTTTTATTTGGCATTAATTGATTACTCTTCATTGCAACTCTTTTATATTTATTGGGGTTTTGTGGGTCATTCTTGTCTGTTTTTAGGGCTACAACATACACTTTGAATATTCCTCTCTTTTGGAAGCTTTGGAAGTGAAGCTTCCTCCATTTTTGTAAGCTTTGTGACATTAAATACTCTCATCTTTTTTTCTTTAAGCATGAGTAGCTAGTCTTAAATACTAAGGCTGTGGACCCTAAATGGGTATTATGTTATTGGGTATTTAACATTGAATATATATATAATGGTTGGTTGATATTTATTTACTTCTCATTCTTCATTTATTGTTGGTGGTTGCAAACATTAACAAGTGCCATTAATTCCTTCTTAGCTTAGAAAAGTGAGTTAGGATTGGTAGGAGTAAATATCAAAGACTCAAGGCTTTAAACCTTGTTTAATAAAATCACTTAAGAATAAGTGGGTTTTATTTGACATTAATTGATTACTCTTCATTGCAAATCTTTTATATTTATTGGGGTTTTGTGGGTCATTCTTGTCTGTTTTTAGGGCTACAACATACACTTTGAATATTCCTCTCTTTTGGAAGCTTTGGAAGTGAAGCTTCCTCCATTTTTGTAAGCTTTATGACATTAAATACTCTCATCTTTTTTTCTTTAAGCATGAGTAGCTAGTCTTAAATACTAAGGTTGTGGACCCTAAATGGGTGTTATGTTATTGGGTATTTAACATTGAATATATATATAATGGTTAGTTGATATTTATTTACTTCTCATTCTTCATTTATTGTTGGTGGTTGCAAACATTAACAAGTGCCATTAATTCTTTCTTAGCTTGGAAAAGTGAGTTAGGATTGGTAGGAGTAAATATCAAAGACTCAAGACTTTAAACCTTGTTTAATAAAATCACTTAAGAATAAGTGGATTTTATTTGGCATTAATTGATTACTCTTCATTGCAACTCTTTTATATTTGGGAAACTCATAAAGAGGAAATACTACACAACTATTGGAAAATATTGGGTAGTCATTTAGAAATCATTTGCATATCTTAAGGACCTTCCACTAGAAATATATCATATCAATACCCATTAGCATTACATTTCATTGAAGGGGATACAACCTTGGTTTAGTTAATCATATTAATTACAACTTTAAATTAATCATACTTGTCACTATTGCAATTAAATTATTACAAAATCAATTCCCATATTCTTGTTACATTAACGGAATAGAGATACGATTTAAGTTGCGATTCACACTACCAAAGTAATCTTTTCGCGCCTATTCCCTGTGGGATTCGACCCCAACCTTGTTTGTTTATTATATTTGACTTCGACCGCTTTACACTATTTTAAGGTGTAATTTGAGCGTATCAAATTTTGGCGTCGTTGCCGGGGAATACGGTTTTGAAATTACTAGATAGTGTGTACTTTACTTTATATCTTTTTCTATTCCATCACACTTTGCTCGTTTTGTTTGGTGTACTAGGTCGAAATGGCCAATGTTTATGATGAAGAGGAGAACCCTTTCGCCGACATCGAAGAATACATTGACGACACCAATGCTATGCTCCCTCCGGTGGTTGGTGTATCTACAATCAAAGTGGATCATGGAATGATTATATTGCTCAAGGCGGAAGGGTTGTTCCATAACTCAACGGATGATGATCCGACGCAACACCTAAGAAATTTCGTGGGTGTGTGCTCCATGCACAAACAAACTAATGTGACGGATGATGCTTTGAGGTTACGGGTATTCAAGTATCAGTTGGCGGGAGAAGCGAAAAAATGGCTTCAAAACTTACCTCCTCAAACTATCACAACATGGCCTGAGCTTGTCCGAGCCTTCTTAGCAAAGTGGTTCCCAAATAGCAAAAAGTCAGAGCTCAGAGAAAAAATATTTTTCTTCAAGCAACTGCCAGGGGAGCACTTACACGAGGCATGGGATCGATTCAAGATATACCTAGTGAGATCACCAAACCATGGGTTCCCAGACCATATTCTAATGGAGAAGTTCTATATGGGTTTGGACCCACTATCCCAGTCTATTGCTAAAATTGCCGCAGATGGGTCCTTCATGGACAAGTCATTCGCTAGGATCACTCAAATTCTAGACAAAATGGCAAAGCATAATCAAGCAGGGAATTCGGAGGATGCTAGCGGTGGAATTTATTATGGTACTCCCTCTCTTACCAACATGCTAAAAGAGAATCAAGAGAGAGACCAGTTGATTGCCGGTCTTGCTACTAACATCGATGTGTTAACAAAGATGTTCATTGAGAGTCAAACAAAAAGGTAAATATGGCGGAAGACATGCAATCGATGGGGAGTCAAGATTTTGAAGAAGCAAATTATGTCCAAAACTCTCAAGGTGGTTTCCGCCAGCAAAATAATTGGAGGCCAAACTCGCAAGGGCAAGGCCAACAAAATTGGCGAAATGATCAAAGTGGTCAAGGATCTTGGAACAACAACAACAATTATGTCAATAGAAGTTCCAATCCTTATGTTCCACTAAGAGGGAAATATTCCAACTCCTCACAATACAAGGAGGGGCCTTCGAATGAGTCCAAAATGGAGGGGATGCTTGTGAGAATTTTGCAAAATCAAGAGCGAAGTGATGCAATAATGAAAACTATGTCCGAGGTAGTGGGATCACACACCGCCTCCATTCAAAAGCTCGAGATGCAAATGATCACGAGAACAAAATCCCAAGCTAAAAGGTACTCTTCCTAGTGACACGGTGGTCAACCCAAAAGGTGGTCCAAGTGGACCATCTTCTCATTGCATGGCCATCACAAATAGAAGCGGTAAGGTGATCCAAGATGAAAGTGAGCAAGTGGTTGATGTAGAAAATCTTGATCAAGAAGTGGAACCACAAGTTGAGTTGCCGAGTGTGGTTGAAATTGAGAAGCCCTCTCATGAGGTAAAGATCCAAGAGGCAAAACAGGGAGAGGGTAAGAAAAAAGTGAAGGAGACTCCAAAAGCTCCTCCACCAATTCCTTGACCTACTCCCCCATTCCCTCAAAGGCTTGCACGAAGGGTGGACGATGGCAAGTTTGAAAAGTTCTATGACATCTTGAAACAATTGTCGGTAAACATCCCATTCTTGGAGGCTTTCCAAGAAATGCCACGGTTTGCCAAATATTTGAAAGATTTGATGACAAAGAAGAGAACTACAAAGAATGAAGTAGTAAACTTGACTCATCGGGTAAGTTCGATAATTGTTACAACCACCGTGGAGAAAAAGGGAGACTTGGGATCATTCACTATTCCATGTACCATCGGGTTGAGAGACTTTGCTAGAGCACTTTATGACAACGGAGCTAGTATAAATTGATGCCTCTTGCTATCTACAAGCAAGCAGGAGTGGGGTTGCTAAGACCTACTAGCATGAGATTGCAAATGGCCGATCGATCAATTAAGAAACCCGTAGGCATTGTTGATGATGTCTTGGCAAAGGTGGGGAATTTCCTCCTCCCGGCCGATTTTGTCATCTTGGATTGTGCGGTAGACAAGGAGATTCCTATCATTTTAGGAAGACCATTCCTTGCGACGGGAAGAGCTTTAATGGATTCGGAACGACATGAAATCAAGTTCCGAGTGAATGACGAGGAAGTTACCTTCCAAGCTAGCAAGGGTTTGAAATTACCAAGTGCATACGAGGGAATCTCGGTCATTGATGTAGTTGATGAGGTTGAAGATGCCATTGAGATGAAGATGGAAGAAGAATTCCTCGGCGAGGCTTTGGCGGCAATATTTGTGAACTTTGATGGTGAATACATTGAGGGGTATGTTGAAATAGTGAACGCATTGGAAGGACGTGGGTCCTACACAGATGCACCAAAGAAGCTTTCTCTTGACTTAGAGAATCGAGCTACTCCCCCCGCAAAACCTTCAATCATTGAGCAACCACAACTTGAGCTCAAACCACTTCCATCACACTTGAGGTAAAAATTTATCGGTTCTTATAACACTTTACCGGTAATCGTTTCTTCATTGTTGAATGATGTGCAAGTTGATGAATTGTTGAATGTCTTGTGGGAGCAGCGACAAGCACTTGGATGGACAATTGCCGACATCCGAGGAATCCCCGCCGGGATATGTGAGCACAAAATTCAATTGGAAGAAGGGAGCAAGCCAAGTGTGGAACATCAAAGAAGATTAAATCATTCAATGCAAGAAGTGGTCAAGAAGGAAATAATCAAATGGTTGGATGACGGGGTTGTCTACCCCATTGCGGATAGTCCATGGGTGAGTCCGGTACAATGTGTGACAAAGAAGGGAGGCATGATAGTGATTCACAACGAAAATAATGAGCTTATCCCCACTCGGACGGTCACCGGATGGAGAGTATGCATGGACTACCGGAAGCTCAACAATGCCACTTGCAAGGATCATTTCCCTATGCCTTTTATTGATAAAATGCATGATCGGCTAGCGGGAAAATCCTTCTATTGCTTCCTCGATGATTATTCCGGCTACAATCAAATCAATATAGCCTTAGAAGATCAAGAGAAGACCACATTCACTTGCCCGTATGAAACCTTTGCCTTTAGTCGGATGCCTTTTGGTTTGTGCAACGCTCCAGCTACTTTTCAACGATGCATGATGTCCATTTTCCGACATGGTGGAAGACTTACTAGAAGTTTTCATGGATGATTTTCGGTGGTCGGTGACTCCTTCGAGCATTGTCTTTACAACCTTAGACAAGTTCTTAAAAGATGTGAGGAGACCAGCCTCGTGCTTAATTGGAAAATATGCCACTTCATGGTGGACGAGGGCATTGTCTTGGGGCATAAAATTTCAAAAAGTGGCATTGAAGTCGATCGGGCAAAGATTGAGATCACTTCCAAACTCCCTCCACCAACATCAGTAAAGGGTATTCGAAGCTTTCTTGGGCATGCCGGATTCTAGAGGCGCTTTATCAAGGACTTTTCAAAAATTGCAAATCCTATGTGCAAGCTCCTTGAGAAAGATGCCAAGTTTGTGTTCGATGAGAAGTGTCTCAGGGCATTCGAGGAGCTCAAGGAGAAGCTCACCACGGCACCCATTATTGTCACACCGGATTGGTCTCTTCCATTCGAGCTCATGTGTGACGCCAGTGGTGTAGCAATTGGAGCAGTTTTGGGTCAACGACACAACAAATTTCTTCATCCGGTTTATTATGCAAGCAAGACACTCAATGGTGCACAAATGAACTATACGGTGACGGAGCAAGAGCTTCTTGCTATTGTGTATGCTTTCGAAAAATTTCGAGCTTACTTGTTGGGATCCAAGGTGGTGGTTTACACCGACCATGCCGTTCTTCGATACCTCATGGCAAATAAAGATGCCAATCCAAGACTAATCCGGTGGGTCCTTTTGTTACAAGAATTTGATTTTGAAGTCAAGGACCGAAAGGGCACCGAGAACCAAGTGGCAGACCATCTCTCTAGACTTGAAGAAGACGGGCGACCAAAGGATGATCTTGACATCAATGATTCCTTCCCCGATGAGCATATCTTGGCATTATCTTCTTCAACCACTCCTTGGTACGCCGACATTGCCAATTACTTCGTTAGTGACCTAATCCCGGATGATTTAGAAGCATATCAAAAGAAGAGATTCTTAAGAGAGTGTCGGCAATATTATTGGGAGAAGCCATTCTTGTTCCGTATCTGTGCGGACAACATTATTAGAAGGTGTGTTCCAGAGGAAGAGATGATGCAAATTCTAAAGGCATTCCATGACTCACCGGTGGGTAGTCATCACAGAGGAAATCGGACGGTGGCAAATGTTCTTGAATGTGGTTATTATTGTCCGTCCATCTATCATGATGCCAACCAAATGGTCAAATCTTGTTACCAATGTCAGAGGCAGGGATCAATCTCCAAAAGGCATTAGATGCCTTTGCATTTTGTGTTGGAGGTTGAAATATTTGATGTGTGGGGCATTGACTTTATGGGCCCCTTTGTGAGCTCCTGCGGTATGAAGTATATTCTGGTAGCTGTGGACTACGTGTCCAAATGGGGTGAAACTATTGCCTTGCCAAACAATGAGGCAAGAAGTGTGACTGCATTCTTAAATAAGAACATATTCACGAGGTTTGGCACTCTTAGAGCCATTCTTAGTGATGGTGGTTCTCATTTTTGCAACAAGGCTTTCACTGGGCTGCTAGAGAAATACGGTGTCAAGCACAAGGTAGCCACTACTTATCATCCCCAATCAAGTGGCCAGGTAGAAGTCTCCAATCGGAAATCAAGAACATTCTAGCAAAGACAGTGAATGCAAACAGGACCGACTGGTCAAGGAAGCTGGATGACGCATTGTGGGCATACCGCACGGCGTACAAAACTCCCATTGGTACTTCTCCCTACCGGTTAGTGTTTGGTAAAGCTTGTCATCTACCTGTGGAACTAGAGCAGAAAGCCATATGTGCTCTAAAGAAGTTGAACTTGGACTGGATTGAAGCTGCAAACTTGAGGCTCACTCAACTCAATGAAATGGAGGAATTCCGGTTCCACTCTTATGAAAGTGCAACTATTTATAAGGAAAGAATGAAATTTGTCCATGAAAAAAAGATTTTGAAAAGAGAGTTCAAATCTGGTGACTTGGTGTTGCTCTTCAACTCAAGACTCAAATTGTTCCTGGGCAAGCTCAAATCAAAATGGTCCGGTCCATTCAAAGTGGTAGATGTCTCCCCATTTGGCGCTATGGAATTAACATCTGAGGATGGGCTCCGCACTTTCAAAGTAAATGGCCAACGCATCAAGCACTATTTGGGCTCAGATAGAGAAAGACATGTGGTAGACCAATTGGCTCTTAAAGACGGTCCATGCCCGACCAATGAGTAAATTTCAAAAGAAGGCCAACTTCGTCGTGTCGCGACGTTAAATAAAGCGCTTCATGGGAGGCAACCCATGTGTGGTAACACTCTTTTATCTTTTAAATTTTGGTTTTTTATTAAATAGGTTTCTTTGAGAAATGTAAAGTGTGTGTTCGAGTGCAGGTGGTTCAAAAGTTCACAAAACAGGGTAAAATTGCGAGTGAAAGCGAAGCTGAAAAAGAGTGTCCAGTTTGCGACGCAAATGCGATCACATTATTGCTATGCGGACCGCATTTCTACCGCAAACCTGGATAGTTAGTTTGGCATTTATGTATGGCTAGAATGCGGTGCCAGGGTGCACTATGCGAACCACATTACAGTTATGCAATCGCACAGTGCGTCGCATTACGAACCCTAGGTGACCTTTGCAATGTTCTGCTGCATAACAGGTATGCGGTCGCATACCCGGGTGTGCGGCCACTTTTCCATCGCAATACGCCCAGGTAAGTTCCTTAATCTCTTTGCCTATCTCACCAAAAACAACCGCACTCACAGAACTCCACACTTAAACAAAAACAAAACAAAAAAAAAAAGAAAAAGAAGAAGAGAAACGGCTGCATTGAAATTAAACGGGCTAACAAAGACGATATCTGTGGATTTCCATCTTTATTGATTGTTTCATTTTCATCCTCATCTGGTACGTTTACTTCTTCTCATCTCAACTCCTTGTAAATTCTTTTAGTCTAGGTCAAACGTTGTTGTAGTTGTTTTGTCTTTTTGATTATTGCAAGTTTTGTTCCCTTTTTGTCTCTGTGTATGTGTGTCTTCTTGTAAAAAGGGGGGGGGGGGATTCCTGAAGCACTTGTAAATACGTCTTGATAGGTAGTGATATTAGAATAGCCATTGATGGGGTGAGTAAAGCTCTGAAGATGATGAGTTTTGCGGTCCGCAAACTCATTGTGCGGTCGCATCTTTCGTCGCATTTTAAACCCTAGGTCAGGTGAGAAAGATGATACAATGCGACGGTTATGCGATTGCATAGTTGATATGCGAGCCGCAAACCCGTCGCATACCTCAACAGTCGACTACCTACTCTTGCGTGGTGTTTGCGGCATCTTTGCGATCACAGAGTCACCTTTATGGTCAATTATGCGATCGCATAATGTGATAAACGTTTCTTGCATTTGATTATGCGATGACTATGCGAACCGCATAATGGATATGCGATCGCATAAGTCACAGCACAATTAACCCTACACAACACATTGTTACTGTGTGACAGGTTTGCGATCTGCATAGTGGTTATGCGATCGCACAACCTATTGCATAGTTGATTTTCCCAGTGCAATTTTTCCTAATGTATGCTAAACCACTCACACATCTTTTCTTTGCAGATATGCCTCGCCAAAAACATATAACTTAATCCAATAAAAGGGCTGCCTCTAGCCGTCAAACTCCACCGGCAAGACGTTCACGACAAGCACCAACCCAATCTATTGATGAAAGTCACTCCCAGTCTGATGAGGAGGAGACTGTGCCAGATGTTGATCTACAGTCTGAGACAAGGCGGAAGCAAGGAGATGATTTCCAGTTGAGGTTCCCGCTCCCTGATTCTAGGGCTTTGTATATAGAGGGGCTCGCCAAACGGAAGATCCTGGCAGAGAAGCGGTTAAGTCTGAACGGCCTTCAGGAACAGTACCCTCACATTTTAGCAAACATCCAAGCTAGAAAGTGGGAGTGCTTCACTTCGCTACCTGAGAAATTTAATGAAACAGTGGTGCGGGAGTTCTATGCATCCTATGGGGCCTCCAGAACAGCTCACCACAAGTGCAACAAAATATTCTGCGACACTGTCCTAGTTCGGGGAAAGGATGTATAATGTGATAGGACGGCAATTCATAATCATTATTTCTCAACCCCATGCCCTAGCACAACGGAGTATGAGGCCAAATTGGCCAATATAGATGGTGAGCGAGCTTGGGTTGCATCAGTGATTGCCAAGGGTAACCCATCCTGGATTGACCCTGCACACAAAATATACAAGGAAGATATTACACGCGAAGGTTGCTTCTGGCTCAGTTTTGTCACTTCCCGCTTGATCCCAACCCTGAATGAAACAGACATAAGCATTGAGAAAGTTATTCTCATTGCTTGCATTATGACCGGGATCACGATTGATGTGGGTGACATTATTTCCAAAGAGATAGGGGTTTGGACGTGGCAGAAAGGCACATCATTTCCTTTCCCATACTTGATAATCGCCCGCTGTAAGGATGCAGATGTTCCTACATTGCCACATTCTGACAAGATGGGAAAAGTGACAAAGGATATTGACATCGCACGCATTAGTGATGCGGTGATAAAGGTAGTTGTTGTTCCTCCGGAGATTCAGATTCCAATTCCCACCGAGATAGACATATCCGACTCCCAAACTCCTATTGCACCTCAGACCGCAGAGGCATCCACGGCTGCTCCACAACCTACCCTTCAGACCAGTGCTCAACCACCTACTTCACTGCCAGTCCTTTCGAGGCTTGGTCTCCTAGATCATCACACCAATGCTATGGTAGAAAAGCTTCTGAAGGACCTCCCGATACTTATCAGGCAGGCCCTGACCCTCATTCAGGCATCAGTGAAGACCCTACAACAGCAACACATATCTTACGAGGGTCGCCTAAAGGGGCTTCAGGCCAGGATTGAGAAGATTAAGCGTGGTGAGGTTGGAGACCTGCCAACGCTCCGAGCTGATGTGACTACACTGAAGACTGAGCTCCACAAGCTGCAGAATCTGGAGTTTGATTTATCTTCCTTCCTACCCAAGGACGGTGAGCAAGGAGCGGGCACATCTGAGACTGGGCTAGGTCTTGATTTCTCCACACTGATGACAGCCCAGGCATCCCAGACTGTTGATGCCTCCTAGCCTCCACTTTCCTTTGAGCCAGTTGAAATACCTTCCGGGGAGGAGTCCGTACATTCAGTAGAATCCGAGGGTGAGGAGTCATCTAAGGAGGAATATGATGAGGAGTACTTTTCTGCTGATGATGAAGGCCCTCAGGAGAAGGGCAAGCAGGTTGTCATCACCACAGCTGTGGAGGAAGAAGAGGAAGCTCACGTACAGTTGGCGATACATCGGTCACTAGTTGACACCGCTGCTCAGGCCACAGCATCAGACATTCTGCCGTCAGCAGGCGAGGCCAGCAACTCTCGGACTCCAGCTATAGCAGCAGTCACCTCTCCAACTGAGTCTTCAGCAGCTCTTCCACCACCAGTGGCTGTCATACCTTCAGCTGGGACTTCAGCAGCCCCACTTCCACTAGCGGTCATTGACCCCTCTGACACCCAGCAGGCTACTGACTCCCATAGCGCTTAGTGCGCCCCAGGAAGCCCCTACTTCTGTTTTACATTTCTTATGCATTGAGGGCAATGCATGCTCTTTAGTTGGGGGTGGAAGGGTAGCCTTGTATGAACATCTTTTGTGACAACTTGTGTGATCCTCAAACTATTGTATCTATTTTCTCTTTGTGTTATATGTGATTTTCATGTTTATCGGTAAACTCTTGTACATACTTATGTTATTGACCATTAACTTGTGTTGTCCTCGTAAATATGCTATCTGTGTGTACATACTTATGTTGTTGACCATTAACTTGTGTTGTCCTCATACATATGCTATATGTGTGTATATATATAAATAAAAAAACAAGTAGATTGTATGCATGTCATCAGTAGTAACTAGCAATGAATTCCTCTTGGTTTTTCTTCGCCAGGTTCTTTTCCAAGGGTGTAATAGTAGAACCATGGCAGTAGGATGAAACGTATTGACCGGTTTGGTGTAAGTGTCTAGTCTCAAGCATGTGTGTTTGTAAATAACCTATACCCTTCCGTTATAAAAAAAAAAGAAATCTTGTGTTAAAAAGGCAATCAAATGTGTGAACTTGAGGCTCGCTTTTTGACTATATGCGTACTTAGAATTATACATGTAAATATGATGAAAGCTTTGAGTTGTCAAGCGATGACTCGTGAGTTAAAACTATGTTGAGCCAAACAGTCATGTGCTGTGTGTGTTAGATTTTGTATCAATAATTCTTGTGTTTACTTCTGTCATCTAGAACTTGCCCAGTTGGTTTTTCGATGCTAATAATAAGTACATTAAGTTGGAGAAATGACCTTAGGCATTCTTTGTGATATTGGAAAACCCAGTGAGCCTTTCAAGCTACCCAATGTAGTCACGATTATCACTAGTTACCTATTTGAGCCTTTAGCCTTTTTGTTGAACACCTCATTACAAACCTTTCCCGTTTTGTAAAATAATTCTCTCTTTTGAACCCATCCCTCCTTGAACAGTGAGAATGAGGCTAAAAGACTAAGTTGGGGGTGGGGTGCCAAAGTGGAAGTTGTTAAGGTTGTACATTGAGTGTAAGAACCTGCACCTCAAAATAGTCGCATGAGATTATTCAAGCTCCAAAAAGAAAGAAAAAAAAAAGAAAAGAAAAGAAATATTTTTATATATATACATAGGGAGCTTTAAAGAAAAATATATAATAAAAAAAAGAGACTAGAGAGGTATGTCAGGTGTTCAAGTTGGTAACTAAGAGCCAATAAGGGCTATGGGATTTAAAAAGAGACAAAGGGCACTAAAAGAGAAAAATGTGAGTAGTGTTCAAGGAGGGTGTAGTCACTTGTACCCAAATGATTATCCAACCCTTCCCTAAGCCTACATTACAAGCTTAAAAAGTCCTTATGGGATCTCTAACCGAATGTTCTTAAATAGGCAACGAATTAAAATAAGGGCAAGCCTATGGTATGATGTGTTCTAACACTTGAAACTCTTTGTGAGAGTGAGTGTCTTTGTAAATATGTCCCTTTTTGCTGTCATTGTAAATATCGTGAGTTGGGACCTTCTTTCTGGTAAGGGCACATGAACTGTGAAGTTTGACAGTAGTTGAGTTCTTGAAGTCGGATGCAAGTGCACTCACCTGAGAGTAACATTTTGTCAAATTGGTTGAGGCTCAAAGTTCACGAGTTGATTAGTTTCCTTGTAAATAATAGTGATTGTTCATGAAGGGTAAATAAATGAAAATGCATGCTTGTAATAGTGACAATTAACACCGTCCATGGTCATTATCGTTTCTAGTGTTGTAGTTGGAGTCTAGGTTAGGATAGAGTCGTTTTAGTTGCATGAGGACAATCAAGAGTTTAAGTTGGGGGTGTTGATGTGCCGGAGAAATTCGGCACATTTAATATCAAATTACTTGGATTTTGGCTTGTTTTAAAGGCATTTTTCTTTTATGCTTATGAAATTTTGAGGTTATGCAGTGCATGAGGCTTGAGGATTCAAAGACATGAAAAAGAGATCAAAAAGCTGGAAAAAGATAAGAAAAAGACAAAATGTGATCGCAGAATTGACAACGCAGATCGCATATCCAACTTGCGGACCGCATACTGCTCAGGTCCATCGCAAATCTCAACAGATAATTTGGCCAAACCAATTGAAATAAATGTGGTCCATTATGCGATCGCATAACTGCTTTGCGGACCGCATAATGGATCGGAGAACTCCCTGTAGGACATGTTGAGCTTGAAATGCGATGCAGTTATGCGGTCACATATCACCAATGCAGACCACATAACACAAATGTGGTGAGCACCTGGAAATTAGGGTTTGAAGTATGCGACGGTCTTGTGAAGAATGCGATCTACATTCCTGTTATGCGACAGGACTGCGGTCGCAGAGCTGGCCTGGAAGGGCAATTTTATCCGTTTTTCACCCCGAGTTTTAGCCCACTATAAATAGATTTATTGGGGTTTTGTAGGTCATTCTTGTATGTTTTTAGGGCTACAACATACACTTTGAATATTCCTCTCTTTTGGAAGCTTTGGAAGTGAAGATTCCTCCATTTTTGTAAGCTTTATGACATTAAATACTCTCATCTTTTTGTCTTTAAGCATGAGTAGCTAGTCTTAAATACTAAGGTTGTGGACCCTAAATGAGTGTTATGTTATTGGGTATTTAACATTGAATATATATAGAATGGTTGGTTGATATTTATTTACTTCTCATTCTTCATTTATTGTTGGTGGTTGCAAACATTAACAAGTGCCATTAATTCTTTCTTAGCTTGGAAAAGTGAGTTAGGATTGGTAGGAGTAAATATCAAAGACTCAAGGCTTTAAACCTTGTTTAATAGAATCACTTAGGAATAAGTGGGTTTTATTTGGAATTAATTGATTACTCTTCATTGCAACTCTTTTATATTTGGGAAAATCATAAAGAGGAAATACTACCCAACTATTGAAAAATATTGGGTAGTCATTTAGAAATCATTTGCATATCTTAAGGACCTTCCATTAGAAATATATCATATTAATACCCATTAGCATTACATTTCATTGAAGGGGACACAACATTGGTTTAGTTAATCATATTAATTACAACTTTAAATTAATCATACTTGTCACTATTGCAATTAAATTATTACAAAATCAATTCCCATATTCTTGTTACATTAACGGAATAGAGATACGGTTTAAGTTGAGATTCACACTACCAAAGTAATCTTTTCGCGCCTATTCCTTGTGGGATTCGACCCCAACCTTGTTGGGTTATTATATTTTACTTCGACCGCTTTACACTATTTTTAAGGTGTAATTTGAGCGTATCATATGTCCAGCATCAGATACGCCCTTGATAGTTGTCCTCCTTCGTTGCCCTCTGCATTCTGACAATCCACGGTCATTTTCCTCATCTTCCCCTCAAGTTCCATCAGACCCTGCTCTAAGTATTCTAACCTCTCCATTGACTTTGTAGAAATTTCCCTCCATTCGTTGATTGATTCCATGTCTACCTTGTGTTGTTCCAAATGCCTGGCTTCAGACTCAAGGATTCTCTTGTGCAGCCTCCTTTATTACACTTGTGCTTCAGCAGCTTCATCTATGACCCTATTTCCTCGATCAACCCCTGGCTCGAATTCTCCTTCTATGTCATCATCCAACCATGATAGGTAGAAACACAGATGACCGGCGTGCTATCGATCTGGATCGGTGTTATCCTTCTCCAAAATAACCTTCAGATGCCACATTTGTTGGGCCTCACACTTTTATGGAATGGCATCACCTTGAAAATCTGATTTGTAATGACTCGTCGTGGAGACTCGCAGTATGACTTGTTTTCTCCTAGCCTGTCTCATGAATCTCATAGGAACATAAGGATATATGCCCCCTCAACCCGATCATCACCAAATGAGGAACATCCCTGGACCTGATGATGAACTCGCTAGTAGGGAACCACTCGAACATCCAATGGACCTTGTCATCAGTCAGATTGCTGAAAAAGTGTACCCAATCCACAGCGTTTTCCGGTTGTGCAAACCTGTCTGGGATGAAAGTCATTATTTTCAGATGGTGGAAAGCTATGTGGTCATTATATGGTCTTCGTGGAAAGTCCTGACGGTATTGTCCTCATTGAAGATGCTCCAACAACCATATTTGTAGCAGTAAATTGCAGCCCTCAAAATGTCTGAATCCCTTCTTACAGCGGTCCAGGGCTCGGTATATCTTTGATACGATCATTGGTACAATAGTGTAAGTCTTCCCTTCAATCCCTTCCATTAAAGTCTTGGTGACCATTGCCAAACGGGTGTGAATCCTGTCTCCTTGGATTGGAAATACTACCATACCAGAAAACAGACGATGAACACAAAAACTCGACGATGAGTCCAACCCAGGGAAGTGATGGCAAATTGATCATGAAAAATACGGTAGGATGTGTTGTGCCCATATCGCTCGTTAAGGAAGTCGAAAGGTATGTAGGACTTCTTCAAGAGACAAACTCGTCATTTTTTCTAAGACCCATCATTTTCAGAAAACCCCTAGAAGTGCGAATTTCCGGTACCAACAAGCCAGGACTATCCCAAGGTATCCCAAAAAAACCTTCTATTTTCTCAAGAAGGGAAGTCATCTCTACATTACTGAAACGAAAGACAACCGTCTTTTCATCCCAGAACATAGTAGCAGTCTCGATCAGTACATTGTTTGGTTGAATGTCTAGCAAGGAGGGTAAATTCCCGAGAACCCTCTTCACATGGTTTTTTGTCGCTTGGCGAGAGATTTTCCCACCAATCTAGCAATAAAGGTGGGATACTTCGGACCATGACCGAACCTGGGGATTTCATGCCTCACTTTCGGTAAAATAAACAAAGTTAGCCCTTCCCCTCTCCGGATTTGACTATTTACACATTAATGATTACCATATCGGCACGTTTTTTCCAAAGCATGCACGTATCATGATCGTTCCCGTGGGGATTATAGAAATCCATATAGGCTTTGGACAAGGCTTTCCTTAGAGGGTTATTATGCGGACAACAGACTAACCCATTCTAGGTTTGAACATGATGCATGCACAATTAACATCAGAGTAGGGTTTTTCTATAAAAGTCTGGACTGGTACCCTCAAGCAGACAACTTGAGAGGAAAAGGCATGGAACCATCGATTGCACCGTTGATCGACTACTTTTACCGCATATAAGTCTTTCCAAATTTAAAATGGTAATATAGGAAGAGCGCAGACACTCATCAAGTGCCGCTATGGTATTAATTGCGCACGAGCGGAATATGATGCAGAGCATGTAATTATGCAAAAGGTAAAACAACATCTTGTCAAGTATTTTGCATGATGAAAGCGATAAATGCGGTATTTAATAATTGTACAGACAGTAAAGAAAGAAAAATCAAGGAAGGAGTCAGTTCGTATAAGGCAAAATTATAATAAAGCGGTAAAAGGGGTAGGGATTGGGAAAGACATAATGATTGACGCCAGCGAATATGATTTGCATATAAAAGGAGAATAGGGAAAGGGGTGTGCATGTAGCAAATAAATGGTGAATTTAGGCATAAAATAACAAAGACACGCTTATCGAGGGAGACTAATTCGCACAAACCAAGGCCGGAAGGGTTATTAAAAGAGAGTCGCCACCTAACGGATTAAGGTGCGTTAGGGTACCTATTGCAAATGACTCAGGTTTACTAGTTTGCGTCACCAAAGATCGGGTAAGGGCTCAAATTTACCTCGGGGAGAAGGTGTTAGGCACTCCTCGAGGTCCAAAATGGTGGGTCCCGGCCAAACTCAAATCATGTGAATTAGTCTAATAGAGAAGAGAGGGAATTATTTTAATAGGAATAGGGGGTCCTTTGTTTTTTAGCCTAAAGAATCACCCCGTGCAACATAAATAATACTTCGTAATTTTCCCAAGACGGGGGTGTTACTCATATTATTCAGCGGGCACACACTATCATCTCCTACTACCCAATTACTATCTTGAAGATATTTACCTTGTCACACCTTTTTCCCGAAGGGGGATAAGGGAGTTTTTCCAATTTAAGTGACATTAATCGAAATGAGATTATTTATTGTCACAGTCTCCACTTGGGATATTTATTGTGTTGTCCCAAGTCACCGGTTTATTTTAAATCCCACATCGAGGAAATTGACTCTTATTTATGGTTCGCGAACACAGAAGACCGGGTAAGGAATTCTGTTAACCCGGGAGAAGGTGTGAGGCACTTCCGAGTTCCGTGGTTTTAGCAGGGTCGCTTAACTATTAATAATTGTCCTAATTATCAGATTGATTACATGTTTAAAACTTATTGTGCATTTTATACTTTATACCACTTTTAATTATTTATGGAGTTATTTCTGGAACAAGTCACGATTGTCGTACACTTGTCATTTTGGTGCACATTGCAAACCGCACCACATGAAACACACTCAGGATTTAAAACCTGTTTATTTTATTTTTTATTGTTTGAAGTTATGGTCAGGTCACATGAAATGCACACCCAAATTGGGATTTACGTATCGTGACCATGCCACGGGAACCGTACCCATAGTCACGATGAATCATTAATCGCCTGAAATAAACTACGATATTCACGATTGATTCTTTAACTATTGAATTGGGGAATAATTATTCTGAAACTACAATGACAGACACGCTTACTGCATTTCAAAGGAATGGTAGGAATTTTACTAATCATGATCTTCCAAACAATTTGTAAATAAACATGACATTACATGGTTAATCAAATTTAAACTATATTTAATCAAAACAATGATGAAAGGATCGTATCTTAAACTAAATATACCCAATTACATCAACAAAACATAACTTTATCTATTACAACTTTTATTTTTATTTAGTCTTAATCAACCATAGAATTAGATACTACTTCCAGCCATAGGACCAACACACTTCAATCTTTTGTATCAAAAATTCATTGCGCATGAGCTTTTCAAGAGTAAATCTGACCAACTAGTGGTCGGATTTACATCCTTAATATCGCCTCAACCTGAAATATCATCCTTCAAATAGATATCTCTCAGAAAAAGATATCACCACTATGAATAGCATCAAAGACTAAGAAAGGAAAGATTCTGAACAAATTTAGCCAAACAAACATCCTCGATCAAACAAGATTATGGCATAAACAGTCGAAACGTTAATTTAGAAAGACAAATGGAAACAGATGTGGACAAAACTAATATATGTAATCAAAATCTGATACTGATCATAAAAAGATACATATACTCAAACATGGATTAAACAAGAAATTCCATTCGATGGAGAAATATAAGAGTGCAGTCACATACCTATGAGCAGAAAAAAATAGCAAAAAGAAGACCAAATAAAGGTCAAAATTATGAAATCTGGAGCTCAGCCAAGCTTAACAACACAGCACAGGCAGCAACAACAGTACATCTATTCAATCAACTCCGTTTTGAACCGAAATCCAGAACAAGAAACAGAGCTCTTTTGTTTGGTTTTTATTTTGAAATTGCATAATAGATCTCGAATTCAAACCTTTTAATTCGTATATTTATTTGTAAATGGCTTCAGATTTGTGTGAAGAAGAAGATGAAGAAGACTGTTGGGTTTTGTCATGGGGGAAATATCTTCATCTCATGAAGAAAGGGGAGGTCTGTGTTCTTTTTTGAGAGGAAGATCTGATGCTCTAATGTGTTGTGTGTGAATGAAAAGAGAAGGAAGAAGATGGAGAGGGAGTGGTGTGCGGCGGCTAGGTTTAGCTTATGGGAGGGGATCTCCTCTTCTCTCGATTTTCAGGAAAGGGGTTTTAAATAGAGGGGTTTTGGGTCGGGTCGCTGGGCTGCTTGGAGGGGGAATGGGGTGGATTTTGAGGGAATTGTGCCATGAAAATTGGCCCAGTCCGAATTTAGACCAAAAATAGCCTTCACCCCCTTTTCTTTCTTTGTTTTCCTTTCCCAAATAAATTAAAATCTAACTTAAATCTCATTAGCAAATTCTATTTATCTAATAACAAATGCATGAAATATGTTGTTTGATTTTTTATGTATTAATTCTAATAATTAAAGAGTAATTATTTCCTAAAAATGTAAATTAAACCTAAGATGGCATGAAATAAAAATGTGACAATTTTTATGATTTTTTTATGATTTTAAAATATTAAACATGCATGAAAATGTAACTAAATGCATACAATCAATTTTTAAAAAAAACATCTATAAATTCAAAAACAAATATGAAAAAACTTTTTTTTGTGGATTTTGTAGGAATATTTTCTGTAGGGCAAAAATTAGGTGCTCACAGCTGCCCCTCTTTGCTCGAGAACATAAAAAGTTTTCGGGCAAAGATAAAGTGAGCAATTATTAGTAATTTTTGCCCGTTTGACACTTCCATGGAAGCATTTTTTTTTTGAAAAAGTTTGACCAAACATTGCTTCAAAGGTTGCCTACATATCCTTGGCTATAAAAGAATCAGTTCAGTGTAGTTCTGGAAGTTTTGGTAGCTGGGACTACCGAAAATTTGTGATTTCACTGTTGTTGCTGTTGTTGCTACTGCTGAGCTCCTTATTACATCAAAATAAAATAAAAAAGACAAACTAAGCCTATCAGCTACGAGTTATGAGATTCCTATTTATGAGTCTTTTGAAGCTTGATCTTGAGTCTTGGTTGTTTCTTCACGCAGACTCTGATCTGAATCTTGTTACTTGTTAGCTGCAGGTGCTAGTCATTCTTCTTCAAGTTTTCGGATCAAGACGGAATAAACTTGTGGATTAATTCATGTCTTGAGCAGTCCACATCTTTTCTCCGCCTCTGCACTTTGGATTCAATTCTTTCTTTTTCTTCTTTTCTTTTATTCTAGATTGAGCCTTCTTTTTTTTGTCGTCTCGAGCCTGGTGCCTCGAGGTGTAACCTGCTCAGGCATCAAAACAAACGAACGAAATTTTTCTGCCCCAGTTTTTGCTAGGAAAATTTTGCGAGTTATTTTAACAAAATTCTTATTGAAAGCAATGAATGACGGGACTGGTGTACCCGGAATAAGCGTAGACTAAGGAGTAGAGACCCTATGTCTAAAAGTAAAATCAACTACAGATTGGAAACCTTGGGTTGGGAGAATCATCATGTTATTGTGGCATCAACTAGGGAGTGGGACCCTATGATGGAAAAGTCATCAGGTTATGATTGCATCACCTACGGAGTGGGACCCTATGTCGGAAAAGCCATCAACCTATGTTGGCATCAACTAGGGAGTGAGACCCTATGTCGGAAAAGTCATCAGGTTATGCTGGCATCAACTAGGGAGTGGGACCCGATGTTGCTAAAGTCATCAGGTTATGCTGGCATCAATTAGGGAGTGGGACCCTACGTTGGAAAGGTCACCATGTTATGCTGGCATCATCTAGGGCGTAGGACCCTACATTGGAAAGGTCATCAGGTTATGTTGGCATCGACTAAGGCGTGGGACCCTACGTTGGAAAGATCATCAGGTTATGCTGCCATTAACTAGGAAGTGGGACCCTATGTTGGAAAAGTCATCAGGTTATGTTGGCATCAACTATGGAGTGGGATCATATGTTGAAAAAGTGATCAGGTTATGCTGGCATTAACTAGGGAGTGGGACCCTATGTTGGAAAGTCATCAGGTTATGCTGGCATCAACTAGGGAGTGGAGACCCTATGTTGGAATATCATCAACTAGGGAGTTGAGACATTATGTTGGAAATTCACCAACTAGGGAGTGGAGACCCTATGTTGGCATCATGTTATGCTGGCATCAACTAGCGAGTAGTGACCCTATGTTGGCATCAACTAGGGAATGGAGACACTATGTTGGCATCGAGTTATGTCGGCATCAACTAGGGAGTGGAGACCCTATGTCGGCATCAGGTTATGCTGGCATCAACTAGGGAGTGGAGACCCTATGTTGGCATCGAGTTATGTCGGCATCAACTAGGGAGTGGAGACCCTATGTCGGCATCAGGTTATGCTGGCATCAACTAGGGAGTGGAGACCCTATGTTGGCATCGAGTTATGTCGGCATCAACAAGGGAGTGGAGACCCTATGTTGGCAAAGCGACTAGGGAGTGGAGACCCTATGTCTAAAATAAAATCAACTAGGGATTGGAGACCCTATGTTAGAAACACACATCTTGGGATTGGAGACCCTATACTGCCATGGTTTTGAATCTTTTTTTTTTCCAGAGAATGAGTAAACGCGGGGAAGAATTTTTAGAGGAGACTTCCCTTTTTGGAGTTGTTTCTAACCCTTGCGCAGTTTATTTTGGTGGCACCTGGTTCTTGCAAGGTTGCTTTTGGGTTGCACCTGTTTCCTGTTTTTTTCAAACAAAGAACACTTTGTTAGTTTGAAACGGTGGTTGGTTTTGCAACCTTGATTATTTTAGCCACTTGATCTCGGTCCGTCCTTTCTTCGAAGATATCAACTTCTTGTTTGCTTGCTGGGGATTGATATCATTTCTAACCATGTAGACCTTGGCAGTTGGTTGCGTGAGACTCAACATGTAATGACCCGGTTGGTCGTTTTGAGATTTAGCGCCCCGATCCCCTAATAATTGCTTTCCCCACGTTTGTTTCTGCTTATGGGACTTGTCGGAGTGATTAGTTGTGGATTCTTGAGAGTTTTGGGACACATAGTCCCTAAAACTGAGTTTGAGCTTTAGAAATTGGACCATAGTTGGAACTGTGTGATGGCGGATCCGAAATGGAATTTTGTCGACTCCGTTAGCTCCGCTGAGTAATTTCAGGGTTAGGAGCGCGTCTGGAATGTATTTTCGAGGTCTGTAGTAGATTTAGGCTTGAATTGACGAAAGCTAGAATTTCGGCGCTTTTTGAAATTTTGATATCGGGCTCGGAATAGGATTCTGGAAGTGGTTGTAGGTCCGTGGTGTCATTTATGACCTGTGTGTCAAATTTTGGGGTCATTCAGACTAGTTTTGACGTGTTTCGGCATCGGCTGTAGATTTTGAAAAATTCCTAAGTTCTTAGGCTTGAATCCATGCATAATTCTTGATTTTGGTGTTATGTGACATGGTTTGAAGGCTGGACTAAGTTCAAATGAGGTATTAGGACTGGTTGGTAGGTTTGGTTTAGGTCCTGGGGACCTCAGGTGTGTTTTGGATGCTCAACGGGCTAAATTTTGGACTTAGAAGGCATCAGATTTTGCTGGTGCTGGTGTTCTCCTATGCGTTCGTGTGGGAAGTGTCGCGAACACGTAGGCTAATCTGGGCCAGGGGAGAAATTGTACAATACGTTAGCATAAGGGGGCATGCGAACGCATAGGTTTGGGCCAGTGTTGCATTGCGAGCGCGTGGGCCAGGCCGCGTTCGCATAGAAGGAATGAGGCTACAGGGGTTCGATGCTTTACCCTTTGCGGTCGCATGAGACCAGCCGCGTTCACGTACGGTTGGAGAGCTAAAGGACCACGTTCGCATGCGGAGTCCCGCGTTCGCATAGGGAAAAATTGGGGAGCGTGATTTCTACTCTTCGCGTTCACGATTGGGCTTCCGCGAACGCAATGAAGGGCACATCTGGGCATAATTTGAAACCTAAAATCGAGAGTTTAAGCTAAAATTCATATTTTGAACTTGGGAGCTCGGAGATTGGCGATTTTTGAAGAGATTTTCACCTGGGCGATTTGGGTAAGTAATTTCTACTCGGGTTTGACTAATTTCCACGAATCTATGCTTAAATTCATCCTTTAATTTCTAATTTGAGGTGAAAAAATGGGGAAATAAGTTCTTAGACCGAGTTTTTGAGTTTTGATCGAGATTTTGGTATCCTTTCGAGTAATTATTGTATGGTTAGACTCGTGAGTGAACGGGTGCCCGGAATTTGTAACTTTTACCCAATTCCGAGACGTGGGCCTGGAGGACGTTTTTGGCGATTTTCCTAAATTCGCGTATTAGATTCGAATTATTAGTTAGATTAATTTCTTAAAGTTATATTTACATTATGCAATTGATTTGAATAGATTTGGGCCATTTGAGTCGGGTACTCGTGGCAAGAACGTGATCTCGGGTTGAGTTGAGCAGCCGAGGTAAGTGGCTTGCCTAACTCTGTGTTGAGGACCTTCCCTTAGGTTGTTTTGACATAAATTATTGTGTGGACTCCGTGTACGTAAGGTGACAAGTACGTACACGGGCCGTTCTTGCAAAACAAATCTCATTTTTCCTTTGAAAATTATAAACTTGTTTTTCTCCTATTACGTTGTTTCAATGTGTTTAACTATTTATCTTAGATTAGGGAAGCATGCTTATATGTTTTCATATCAAATTGCATAATTGACACTTTGTGCGCCATGTTTAGTTAGTTTTCCCTACTTTCCTTCCTGCATGTAGATGTACTGTTAAAATTGATGTTTAATTGTCATTTACTTCGCATTGCATGTTTATATTAGGGACTACAGACGTATTCTGGGAGATCCCCTCTATATTGCATATTTAAATTGGGGGCTATGGACGTATTCTGGGAGATCCCCCTTGTACTGCATATTTATGTTTGGAACTACGGGATGATGTCCCGGGAGATTTCACTTTGTGATGCATTGTGCTGAGCCGAGGGCTCCATTTTACTGTTTTATTTCAGATTATTCTTGTTAACTGTCTACTTTAGAACTTATTTCTCTTTCGTACTGTTTAAACTGTTTTATTTATAAATCCAGTAGAGCCTTAACCTGACCTCGTCACTACTCGACTGGGGTTAGGCTTGGCACTTACTGGGTACCAATTGTGGTGTACTCATGCCCTTTTCTGCACATGTTTTTCGTGTGCAGATCCAAGTACGAGCCATCCTACACATGGATAGTCGTTGCAGCTATCATCAGGAGACCGTAAGGTATTTCTGCCGCGTCCGCAGGATCCTCCAAGTCACCTTCCATTCCATCTTATGGAGATACTATTTATGTATTTCCTTTCCGGATTTGTATAGATCTATATTAGTATAGAAGCTTGTGACTATGTTGTGACAATCCGAGTCTTGGGATATATATATATACATATATATATATATATATATATATATTGTACATGCCGAGGGGCGAGGTCATGCTTATTTAGACTTTTCTTTTCATGTCTTTACTTTTATCGTATTTAATTAAGTTTTATCCGTAAATTTAGGCTTACCTAGTCATAGAGACTAGGTGCCGTCACGATGCCTTTCGGAGGGTATATCGGGTCGTGACACAACATTTTTGACATTATTTTGCATTTGTAGGTCTTTCACTTCTGACTTGCCTTTGAGCAGGATTTAGGTAAAAAGAATTTGGATTGAATTACAACTTTGGAACCTTTCAGGTGGAACCATCGCCGAACCATTATAACTTCTGCCCCAGTTTCAACTTTAGGAAAATGTGGAATTTTATTTTGGTGTGATTGAACCCCAGAGTGAGGCTTCCTATGTATCCTTTCGGAATCAAGTCAAACGTAATTCAAGGAATGTTTTTTTTTTGTTTTTTTTTTGTTTTGTTTTCTCTCTCTTTTCCTTTTCCTTTATTTTTTTCATTTTTTAATTTTTTTCCATTTTTTCTCAATACACTTTCGTCTTCCAAAGAGGGTAATCAAAGAAGAGTAACCGTCTCAAAGGGTTTGCAAAAGGGTTAATGGTGTTTGGGCATCGAGAATGAAAGCCTTCGTCAACCCAACCGGAGAACATTTGAAAATATATGGAGGATCAAACATAGTACCTTTTTACTGCACCTACATTGACAGTTGTTGCAGGGACATTTTCTTCGATATACCCCAAGTACAACACACTCTTTTGGAGGATCAAACATAGTACTCTTGTTGCAATGCATGTACCTTTCCAATCTGAACCAATTTTCCTTTGGTTGTTCCGATTCCTTGTTTTATTTCCTTAACCTAACTTCATTTGCATCCTGTTTCTTGATTCATTATTTCGAAGTCTGACAGCATTTTAGGATCTAGGCATGAAGTCCGCAAGCATGTCATGTTATGGAAATTTGCATTTAACATAACTAAAAGTAGAATAAAAAAAGAGACAAGATTAAGAAAAGAGACACTCTTGAAAAATGAAATATTAATTCCATTTGATTTTTTTCCTTTTATTTTTTATTTTTTTAAGCTTAAAGATAGAAGGGTTTACATCGGAAAGTAAGACAATAAAGTAAAACATCCGGATCACACCCCGAGATAATCCGAACGCATAAAGGATAGCAAGACTGGCTACCGAGACTCCCATCTGATGGGGGGAACTTTTAGGCTTGGCGACCGTTTTTCGGCTTTTCTCTGTCTTGGAAATGGGTGCAATGGCCTTTAGTGCCGGATCAAATTCTTCATCTTCACAAATCACTCCGACTACTGGCCTAGTGTTAGAAGGCAGAGGATTATTCATCATATTAGGGTCTTCTTCATCCCTAAACACTATTTCCTGGACCTCGATGAGGTCTTCCACTGCTCTTTTAAGAGTCCAATAATCTTCAATGTCATGCCCCACTGCTCCTGAGTAGTATTCATATCTAGCATCATCTCGGTGCGAGGGGGACTCGTGATTCGGCCGGTATGGGACCACTGGTTGTAGCAAACTTAGCCTGATTAACTTCTTAAACAAACTTGAATACGATTCACCAATAGGGGTGAACTGATTCCTTCAGAAGGTCTCTCTTGGGCAAGGATTGTATTGGGGAACATTTGGTTGGGGGTTATATGAAGCTTGGTAAGGAAGGCATTTCTGGGATGTTGAGCTCGGTTTTGGGCATAATGTTGTGGTCTCTTGTAAGATTGCGCATTCATCACCGGATAGGGAGTTGGTGCCAAGGCATAAGTAGCATCATCTTAATAGGTATAACAGTATTGCAGGACCTTAGGAAGCATATATGATTGGTTGAATGCCCTGCGCGCCACCTTCAAGCTCGAAGCCATCATGGCTCCCTCTTCTCTACCATTTCTGTTCATCAAATCCATGCTCGTTCGGCACGAGTAGAAGTAGAGGAAAGCTTGGACCCAATCTTAGAGATTGGGCACCACTTGAGGTATCCAGGAGACAACTGCATGTTAAAGAGAAGTATTAGGAAAAATTAAAAGAAACACAAAAATCGAGATATAAAGTTTCACTTACGATCGAGGTTCTATTCCTCAGGGAATGGCATCTTCTCCTTCGGTATTATGTCACAGGTTCTCACCCGTATGAATCGGGTTATCCATACCCCATCTTTATCCTCATCGATGCTCGAGAACAAAGTCTTTGTTGATCGACAGTGGAGCTTGATTAGTCCTCGATAGAGCCAAGGTCGGTACAACCGTATAAGGTGGTTCAAAGTAAACTCCACCCCCCGACTTCGTTAGAGAAAAAGCGCAACATGATCACTATGCACCATAGTGCAGGGTGGATCTGGCCGAGGGTGACTTCGTACCTTCTGCAGAAGTGGAAAATCACGGGGTCGACGGGACCCAGTGTGAAGGGGTAAGTGTAAACTCTCGAGAATCCCTTCACGTGTGTGGTGATGCTCTTTTCAGGGGTAGGGATACGCATCACTACTTCAGAACCCCATCTTCATTCGCATCGGCCCGACACCGGCGAGGAGTTATCAACTTTAAAGTCGGATTTGAGAACGCATGGGCCAGGAACGTATTCATGGGGGTCGGTTCTACTGGCGTCTTATCACACAGCCGGTCGGGAGGAGGAAGATGAAGCCTTCTCTTTTTTTCCGCACGGCCTTAGAGGTTTTAGCCATTTATATGTGAATAGAAGATGGAAGAAAGGTATGAAATTGGTGGCTCCAGTTGAAACAACGGCGGCGTAGCAAGAGGCAACAGAGGGAAGATGAGAAGGGTTTGAAATTTGAAAGTTCTGATCAAAGAAAAAGTAAACTTTGAATCAATGAAGGAGGTGATATTAATAGGCTTGTGACGGCGATTCGGTGGCACTAGTGGTCGACCGACGTCTGACATGCATTGATGATTTGGGGAACCGAACCGACGGGACGTTTCGGTCACATCCATCGCTTACATCATTAGGATGACGTCGTGATCGATATGCAAGCGAATCGAGGCTCAAGTCATTTCTTATCATTTCATTCTAAGAAACGTGGGGCCTATCTATATACGGTTAAAATCGAGCACGTCCGATTCTATGGGCTCGAGGGCATGCCTCAATATTAAGCTCATAACGAAGAAAGCTCGAGCTCGAAGAACACGAATATCGAAGGATCGAGATCGGGCAAGATCAAGCAACGAAATAGCGGAATATCAGAGATCAACCACAAATCTCGACGAAAATCTCAGGATTGACAGAACCGCTAACGGTTATTGATACCAATCATAGATTTTGCTTCCAAAATAGAGTTATACCTTATTTAGGATTCCTCTACTATATAAAGAGGAACCCTGTTCATTTGTAACCACCATACATCATATACACTTACCGAGAAATAACAATACGATGCTCTTTTATTTGCTTACAACTTGCCACTGTTCTTATTGTTCTTAACGCTTGGTCTCGAGCTTGTACCAAATCGAGGTCGATAACTTGCAACGCACTGGTTTGATTTATCTTAATTGCTTAATTCATTTATTTATCTAGTCATTTACCAATTGGCATTGAATCAGATCACGTATCCTTATAACCACATTATAAGTTTAATTGTTATATATATATATATATATATATATATATA
>ML296314.1:0-57345 GCA_005239495.1 Nicotiana undulata
GTATTGGGCCTAGCTGTGGTTCAGCTTGTTTCTACGGCCTTGCCCCACGTCGTTATTGTATTCTGCACTTTCATTGTTGTTGTTGTTCGTTGGCTTTCCTAGCGCCACCGTTAGGCGCCATCACGACCGGGACCGGTTTGGGGTCGTGACAGTTATGAATAAGTTGCAATCATGGAAGGGTAAATTGTTGTCAATAGGGGGAAGGGCAGTACTTATCAAAAGTGTACTTCAGAGCATGCCAGTCCACCTTCTATCAGCAGTCAACCCTCCTAATAATGTCATTAACAAGCTTCATAAGATATTTGCTCAGTTCTTTTGGAGTAGTAACATAGGAGGCACTTCAAGGCATTGGGCATCTTGGACTAATTTGTGTATGCCAGTAGAAGAAGGAGGCATTGGGTTCAGATCTCTTCATGATGTATCAAAGGCCCTATTCTGCAAGCTATGGTGGAATTTTAGAACCAAACCTAGTCTTTGGAGTTCATTCATGAGCCAGAAACACTGCAAGAAACTAAATGCAGTCATTGTCCCATGGAGGAGAGGATCACATGTTTGGAGGAAAATGACTGAATGTAGAGACATAATGGAGCACCAGATCTTGTGGAAACCAAGAATGGGATCAGCTCTATTCTGGTATGACAATTGGACTGGTCTTGGAGCACTTTATTTTCTGGTACCTCATGACTTTGGAGTGGATGAAGATCTTCATAACGTGTGGGATTTGATAGAAAACAATTCATGGAATGCTGAGAGACTCTATGATGCTTTACTAGAAGACTTGGCACAACACATTGTTGACCATATCCCACCTCCTATTCATCACAACACACTTGATATACCTATTTGAATGCTGGACAGTAGAGGAAAGTTTACAGTGAAAACAGCTTGGGATTACTTGAGGAGGAGGAATCACACTAGAATGGCCTATGAGAAAATCTGGGTGAAAGGACTAGCATTCAAAATAAGCTTCTTCATGTGGAAAGTATGGAAAGCTAAGCTACCACTAGATGATTTTTTGAGAAGGCTTGGGTATTTAATGGCTTCAAAATGCTGGTGTTGTGCTGAACCAAAAGAGGAGACCTTGAATCACCTGTTTTACACATCTAATGCAGCTAAATCTGTTTGGAAATATTTCCTACCTAGAGCTGGGATTGCAGTAGATGGGTTGACATTGCACCAGGCCATCATTAAATGTTGGACAACTCCAGTTATTCCTAGACTTAAACCAATCCTACAGGCTTTACCTTCATGTATTGTATGGGAATTATGGAAGTGTAGGAATAGTTTGAAACATGGGGAAGCTGTTTCAGTTAATAGGGTAATATATCAGGTATCCTCTACATTACAAATTTTGGTCCAAGTGAGGAAACCAGGCCTGAAGGTGCCCCATAGGTGGACATAATTACTTGAAGTATTGCAGCAATACACTCCTAAGTTGAAATGGGAGAAAATAGTATGGGAATGCCCTGAAGAAGGTTGGATGAAAGTTAATTGTGATGGTGCAAGTCGAGGAAACCCAGGAAGAAGTTCTATAGGATTCTGCCTAAGAGATGAGTGTGGAGATGTTAGATATGCAGCAGGAAGGAAAATAGGAGAAGAGTCTAATAATGTGGCTGAAGCAACTGCAATGGTGGAGGCACTGAGAATGTGCAAGGAACTTGGCTATATGCAAATCTGGGTTCAAACAGACTCCATGTTATTGAATAACATCTTAGAAGGATCCTGGACAACACCCTGGAGTATAGGGGATCAGGTAGAGGAAATAAGGCAATTGAAAGAAGTGCTCACTATTCGAATAACTCACACTTATAGAGAAGGGAATAGGATGGCAGACCACTTAGCCAATTATGCTCTAGATGTGGGAGATGTTGAATGCCAAGACTACTGGGACCTACACTCTACTGGTAGGAGGATAGTGTATGCGGATAAGCACCAATGGCCTTACTTAAGAATCAGAGTTGCAAGAAATTGATAAGGAGGATATGTGGCTGGGTTGAAGGGCTGATTGAGGACAATGGGTGGAGCACAAAAATCAATCCTAATCATGATCAAATCAGAATTGAGGAGATCATGACTAAGTTGGTTTTCACTAACTTTGTTGTTTGTTTTGCAGGTACAATCCCATTGCTAAGGTCTGTCTTCTTGGTGGTGGTATTAGTGCCTAGCATTCAATCCACAAGAAGATCAATCAAGACACACAATGACAATGAGCTAAGGAGGGAACCCAGAATGTCTAAGAGAATTGGGTTACAATCGAGATGCAATAAAAGATCAATCAAGATAAACAATGGCAAGATACCAAATCAGAAATCGTAAACTGTCACCAACTACAATCCCTAAAACTATAGGGGAGAAAAGGTGACATGCAGATGGAAGGAAAACAAGAAGATACGGCAAGTGAGAGACGAAATGGAAATAGCAGAGCACATACAAATTAAAGGCATTGAACAAAACAAAGAAGAAAACAGCAGTACCTCTGGCCTGGCCATTGTGGGGAAATCAGATGTTGAACCATAGCCTTGGCTCAGCTGGATCTGAATCATACTGGACTTGCATGGACATGAGAGCCAACGCTCATGAAATAGCAAGACCCAAATCAGTGACGAAGAGGAAAAAGCTAAGACAAGGCAGAAATGGAAGATATAAACTCAGATTCAAGAACTTACCAGCTTGATTGCGTGGATTTGGGACCGGTACAACCATGGAACCAGCAATGTAAGAAGAAGATGAAACTCGGGAAAGTGAGTGAGGAAATACGAAGGTACAAAGCAGTGAGAAACTGGAAAAAGCTAAAAATCAACATAAATGAAAGTATTGAGCTCAGATGGAGAAACTTACCAGCCCACAGAGGTGGAGTCGCCACATTCGTGAATGACAGGAAGAAGAAGATAGGGCATGAGGGAATAGGAAAGTGTAGAAGGAAAGAGAGGGCAAATGAAATGAAAAGGTCGGTGGGTTCTATACTTACGCTTGAGCCTCTATTAAGTGTTACAGGAATTGGGCCCAGGAAATTGGGCCAGATCAGAACTATGGAAGGAAATGGCCTACAAAATACAATTAAATGGGACGCTGGAGTGGGCTCGCTTGGGCCTGGGATTGACGAGGCAGATGTTAGAGGTCATGTTACGCTTTACTCAGCAATAGCCTTAGTTGGTCACATTTTAGATAGTAGTACATTATTTGAGATCACTATTGGGCCTACAAGCCCAATTTTGATAGTAGGAGTTATGTCTTATTCTTTGTTTATCGTCCTATGGATTTTAGGACAACATTACGTTATTTGTTTTTCGTTTTATTATTATTAATAAAATCGCTACTAGGCAGCTAGCCTAGTAGTAAAATTTACCTAAAACAAATAGTATAAATGTAAAATTAGGCTATAATTACAAAATTATTGTAATTATAGCCAAATAATGCCAGATTGACTAATTTGTGAGATAGTTGAATCCTAATGGGATTAAAAATGATATATTGAGTTAGGAAATATTTTGAAATTATCTGTAATGCAATTTATGAATAATTATTGGATGTAAAGTACTGAATAAAATTAGAAAATAAATTGATAAAAGTATTAAAAATTATGGAAAAAATACCAGCTATTATAAAAAGTGATTTTGAAGGTATATATGAAAAATTTAAAATAATTTGGGGAAAAATTGGGTATCAACAACGAGGACAACCTCAACGGCCCAACCCAACGGATAACGTCAGTCCGAACAGAGTCAAGAAGAGACCGCCGCAATGATAACCGAAGAGATTACTCAGGTCCACGTCTCAACCGGGACAAGCATCAACCATACGTCAGAGCGACTATCCTACCATTTCCTTGCCATACAGAAGGTCCATACAAGCCAAATACAGGGACTCAACGAAACAAAACAAGTATGCCTCCACTCTTATCCACTCACAATTTTTGTGTTCCCCTTCAGAAATAGTGTATGCACTGGAGAAGCTCGGCCCGAAGGTTAAGTGGACGCAAAAGATGAAGTCCGACCCAAACACCAAAAAGTCGAACGCCCTTTGTGAGTCCCACCAGGAGCGAGGTCACAAGACCGAAGACTGTATAGCTTTGCGACAAGAAATGGTGAACATGCTCAACCAAGGACACCTAAAGGAGCTGATGAGTGACCGACGAAGAGCCAACTTCGGTCGCGGACGAGAACAACACCAAGGCCCTCCAAAGCCACCCTCCCCCACACGCACCATACAAATGATCATCAGCGAAGGAGACGAAGCTGCAATAAATAACGTGAAGTTCACCACCACTCTTAAACTGAAGCGGTTGATCACCCATGAACGATATGATGACCTCGAAGACAGTATGATCTTCGATAAGTCAGATACCCACACTTTGACTTTTCCTCACCTTGATGCTCTTGTCGTTACCTTACGAATTTTAGATACAGATGTAAAATGAATAATGGTAGATGATGGACGCGGCGCGTGTATTATCCACCCCCGAGTTCTCGCACAAATGAGACTCGAGGACAAGATAGTACCACGTTGCATAACACTGACAGGTTTTAACAATGTAGTTGAGCACACCTCAGGAGAAATAACGCTACCCATCATGGCCGGGGCGTCACCCTAGAGACAACGTTCCATATCATGAACCAGGACACAACCTACAACGCCATCATAGGACGACCTTGGATACACTCCATGAGAGCCATCCCATCCATCTTGTATCAAGTAATCAAGTTCCCTACTTTGTGGGGGATATTCATCATTCGAGGAAAACAATGCACGACCAAAGAATGCTATCGCATCTCCCAAGACTGTACATACACTCAACAGTTAAAAGGAACAGGCTCGAAAGCATAACAATTACCAAAGTCGGGGCCCGAACCCGACGAACAGAAGGATGTCATCAAGGACCCTGACGCCGTGGAGGCCACGGGGTCAATGGTAAAAGACCTCGACCCCATCCAAATAGACAAAAAAGACCTCAGAGAAAAGGCTTACATCGGCCACAAGCTCTCCGAACCAGGTAAACTTCACAAAATTTTAACTGACAATGCGGATCTATTTGCTTTCTCCCATGAAGATATGTAGGTATCCCGAAAGACATTTCCACACACAAATTGAACGTAGATCCATTCTACCCACCAATACGACAAATAAGAAGAAAGTTTAATGTCGCAATCAACAAGGTCGTCCGCGAAGAGGTTGAGAAACTACTAGCCAACGACTCCATTAGAGAGTCCAAATACCCCCAATGGGTCGCCAACTTAGTCATGGTAAATAAGAAAAACGGAAAATGGAGCAGGTGCATGGACTTCACAGACCTAAGCAAAGCATGCCCGAAGGACTCATTTTCGTTGCCACATATCGACCAACTCATCTACGCAACGGTAGGGCGCGAGCTGCTAAGATTCCTAGATGCCTATTCGGGATACAACAAAATCCTCATGGAGGAGGACCAGGAAAAGACAACTTCATAACTCATCAGGGGACGTACTACTATAGAGTCATGCAATTGGGTTGAAAACGCAAAAGCAACCTATCAAAGGATGGTCACTAAGATGTTCAAAGACTAGTTCGGCAAAACAATGGAGGTATACATAGACGATATGTTGGTCAAATTAAAAAGGAAAGTAGATCATATCGATCACCTGAAAGAGGCCTTTGATATATTGAGGCATTACGGTATGAAACTATACCCCGAAAAGTGTGCTTTCGGCGTAACCTCAGGCAAGTTCCACGGCTTCCTAATGTCGCAAAGAGGCATCGAATTCAACCCCGACCAGATCAAAGCTATCGAAGGAATACCTGAAGTACTTACCAGCAAGAAGAAGGTATAAAAATTGATCGGCCGTATAGCAGTCTTGTCGAGATTCATCTCACGATCCTCCCATAGATGCCACAAATTTTTCAATGTACTCAAGAAAGATGATATGCTCAAATTAAACCTTAAAAATAGTGTAAGCGATCGATGTCAAATATAGTAACCCAACAAGGTTAGGGTCGAATCCCACAGAGAACAATATGGAGGCGATTAGGAATGCAAGAAAATTATCATTCATCACGCAATGCCAAACAAATAGATTTTGGTTTTGAAAGTTGTTTATAACTAAATGCGAAAATATAAACTAACCTAGAAAGAAAGTAAAATGATCAATGGCAACAAGAATGAATGCATCAGGTATTACACACAACTAACGATCCAATGTATTTCATGATTTTTTAAATATGAGCGAGTTTATGTTAATTAGCCACGGATAATAATTCTTAATTAGCTTTTCCCAAAGACTAACAAGACTTCCTAATTGAATTATTCCTAACCCAATTAAGAGATTAAGCACTTCCGGATATGGCTACAAGTAGTTCAATCCTTCCCTAGGTAGAATCTATAAAATGAGGGGTAAAGCCTCAAGTTCTTGTTAATTAATCTTTCCCAACCCCAAATTACCTTTTCCAAAATTAATTCGGAGTTAATGGGAGAGTCATAGGGTTAGCTAATCCCTTTGGAAACATTAAAAAACAAGAATAATTAAAGAAAAAATTATTCACTTCACAAATATAATAAAATCATTCAATACATAAGCACAACAAGGTATTTAATCCACACTTTAAATATGTAAATTTCCATAAACAAGATTCAAGTGTTGGAAATAAATACTACACACTTAAATATTCAATACAAAGCAAGGAAATGAAGAAACAAACATAAATGGGTAAGAAAACCTTAACCACAAGAGTGAAATCTTCAAGACCCAAGTGTGCGTGCAAACCCTAGCCTCAACACTTGTTCTTCTCTACTCAAAAATATATTTACAAAGCCAAAGATATCCAAAAGATCTGCTAGATCGAGTATATGTGAGTTGGGAATGAGAAAATGTGTTTTTACATTTTTGCCCAGTGTTGATGCCCGTTGGCCGCACATGCGGAAGAATCTTCGCAGGTGTGGTTCCGCAGGAGCGGAGGTCCAAGTGCAGGTGCAAATCTGGGTGTCTTGATCAATTTCCGCAGATGCGGACAAAAGGTCGCACCTGCGGTTCCGCGGGTGCGTGAACTACTTCGTAGGTGCGGTTTTGTACAGTTGAGCCTTCCTTCGCAGGTGCGTTCCATCCACCGCAGATGCGAGGTCGCACCAGCGGCCCAGAGTCCGCAGGTGCGGAATCACTGGAGCGTTTGTGCATTTTTCACCACTTTTTGCTCAACTTCACTTCAATTCAACACCAACCACTTCATGGCATCATTTTCCTGAAATTCGAGCAATTACACACTATAAACGACGCCAAGTTATCATTGAAGGATGAAAAATTTAATGAAAAGAGGCTAAAATGAGTGGTAAAATCACCACTCATCAAAAGACAATGGGCTCCAGTAGAACTCAGAGTGAATCGAGGCCTTAAGGAAACTAAAGGCATACTTGTCTCGCCTCCACTACTCGCCAAAGTAGAACTCCGCGAACGCCTCCTGATATACTTGGCCGTATAAGAAGTAGTTGTAAGTGCAGTGATGGTCCGCGAACACAAAGGTGAGCATTCTCCAATTTATTATATTAGCAAAACCACGGTTGATGCCGAAACGAGGTACCCCCACCTCGAAAAGTTGGCTCTGGCATTGGTCATAGCTTCACGAAATCTTTGATCTTATTTCCAATGTCTTCCCATATCGGTGGTCACAACCTCCCCCCTAAGAAGCATTCTACCTAAGCCCGAATTGTCAGGGAAGCTGACCAAGTGGGCCATCAAATTGAGCGAGCACGATATCACATATCATCCGCGAACGACAATAAATTTGCAAGGAGTAGCAGACTTCGTCGCGGACTTCAGCGCCAAGATAATGCCTGAAGTCGAGAAGGAAACTTCTTGTACTTCTCCCAACTTACCTGACCTATGGGTCTTATACACCGATGGCGCCTCTAACGCGTTAGGTTCTGGGCTGGGACTCGTACTCGAGGTCCCAATGGGCGAAGTCATCCGCCAGTCCATACGGTGCCCCAATATAACTAACAGCAAGGCCAAGTACGAGGTCATAATTGCAGGACTAAATCTTAGTATGGAGCACGACGAGTCATCCTTCGATGTGACTCACAACTCATCTCCAACCAAGTCACAAGGACTTACCAATTCAAGGAGCAAAGGCTACAAAAGTACCAAGCAGAAATTCATGAAGTGCTGCCGGAATTCGACGAATGCCAATTCGATCAAGTACCTCGAACTCAAAACATCGAGGCAGACGGCCTCGCTAAATTAGCACCAACAACAAAAAACAGAAATGGAAAGGAGAACGTGGTCACCTTACTCCACTCGTCAATAGACCAACTTGAGGTCACTCTGTAAACTTAACTTTGGACAGGCGCAACCGTATTATAACATACTTGCAGGAGGAAATTCTTCCATCACACAAAAAAGAAGCCAAAAAGCTTCGAATGCAAGCGGACAAGTACAACATCATCGACAACGACTTGTACAAAATGACATTCGGCAGTCCCTGGGAAAAATGCCTAGGACCAAACCAAACAAGACGAGTCCTTGAGGAAGTACACGAAGACCATTGCGGTGCCCATAGTGGTAACCGAGCCCTCGTCAGAGTCCTCATATGAGCAGGCTATTATTGGCCCACCACGAAGAAAGAAGCCGCCGACTTCGTCAAAAAATGCAAGCAATGCCAGAAATATGCTCCCATGATACACCAAGCGGGCGAGCACCTCCACTCAATCCCATTGCCATGGCCGTTCATCAAATGGGGAATGGACATAGTGAGACCACTTCCAGCAGGACGAGGTAATGTACGTTTCCTTTTGGTTTTAACTAAATACTTTTCCAAATGGGTAGAAGCAGGTGCGTTCACCCAAATACATGAACAGGAAGTCATCACATTCATATGGAGGAACATTATATGTCGCTTCGGCATCCCCAAGGAGATTAGTTGTGATAACAGACCAGAGTTCACTAGGAAGAAGACCGCCAAATTTTTTGAAAAATGGCACATCAAGCGAATACTCTCCACGCCATATCGTCCTGCAGGAAACGGCCAAGCCGAATCCTCCAACAAAGAAATATTAAACATCATGAAGAAGAAACTACAAGAAGCAGAGGGACTGTGGCCAGAACTACTACCAGAAGTGTTATGGGCATACCGCACCATGCCAGAAACGAGCATAGGAGAAACGCCATACTCATTGGTCTATGGGACTGATGCAGTGATATCAGTCGAGGTCGGGGAGCCAAGCCCGAGATACTCCAATGAGAGCGGACCAAGCAACGACAAGAATAGAAAGCAAGACTTGGAAGAAGTATAGGAACAGAGAGATATGGCCTACATAAGAATGATAGCCCAAAAACAGCAAGCGGAACGGTATTACAACAAAAAGGCCAAAGTCAGACCACTCAAAGTCGGGGATTGTAGACATGTAATTTTTTATTCTCCCCGTGATTTTACACATTTTATCATTTAAATATTTAGTTTGGGTCTAATATCTCAATTTTTAGCTAGTTTTGACTCTTTTATTTTATTTTATCACAAAATGAAAATTACAAAAACTATTTTCTTTTATTTAGCTTGATATTTAACCTAGTTTCTTTTAGTTTATCTACCTTTCATAAAAATTTTAAAAAACAAATATATATATATATATATATATATATATATATATATATATATATATATTCAAAAACAGTATTGATATGTTATTTTTCCCAAAGAAAAAGATAAGAAGAAAATTTTGAACTAATTTTTGTCTTGTTTTATGTGAAAAGACCACAATTTCAAGTTTGATTGGCTCAAATTTAAGCCCATAATTCCCAAGCCCATACCCCCTTTCCTACAAAAGACCCTAACCCTAAGGTTCTTCTGGATAACCTTCGACACACAAACAAGAAAAACCCTAAGCAAGAGAACACATTCCCTTATCCCCTTCACCTACACAAAACCGCTGCCGCCGGCCACCACTGTCGCCGGAAATTCCATAACCACAAACACAATCACCGGCCTCCTCCCTCACTCTCTCGTCAACAGCATCATACAACGCCTACCCCTTCTATGAAAATTCAATAATATATGTTGCTTCAGTGATCAATGGAAAACAAAGGAATTAAAAGAACCCATATGAAACAAATCAAATTGAGTTCCCTGCTAACACAAGAAATCGAAAGGGATAAGCAATAGACGAGAGGGGGGAACGGAGTTAGATAGAGAAAATAGCAGAAAGAGGGACGGAAAAAAAAGAATAACGGTGAGGGAACGAGAGTGAAGAGAGGACATGAGTTTCAGTCCAAGGACAAGAAAAATCTATTTTTCAGCATTGTTAGCGCCGATCTGCCTCTCAAAACTTTCGGTCAAGTCGAAATCGGGTTCGAGTTTCCGTCAATATTCCGATCGTGAGTCACGTCTTGGTACAATTCTTGTCACCATTTTCGCTGCTGATTTAAGCCATTGTTGTGTAAGCTTGTCCGGATTGTTCTTTAAATATTGGAAAGCTTCATAAGGTCCGTTTCTTTTTTCTTTGTTTCAATGATGCTTTATTGTTGTGCTCCTATCATATCTTTTGAGTTGTAGTTCCTTACTTGCTTTATTTAGTATGAATTTTAATCATAATGCTATGTGTTTAGTCGGATTCGATGATTAGTTGGTGTTCAATTTCATGATCAGTTGGTTTGATGGTTGAAAATTTGAGATAGATGTGTATTTCTAGTCTTCTAAATCTTGAAATCACGTGTAGTAGGGTGTTGTTTCATTTCCTAAATTCGAGGTAAAATATTAGAATATATGAGGAAAAATAACCATGTCTGCTAATTGAGATTGGAAAATAAAACTTGTGCCTAATTGAAAGATTGATGAGTGTTCCTTTATTATTAGATAATGTGGAATCATGAACATCAAAGAAATGCCTTTAGGCGCGTTTTGAAATTATCATCGTGATTTTGTATATGTTCGCGTGACATAGTCATAGCTTTTCAAAATAAAACAAAGGTATGCGTTCGCGCGAATTTGGAGTTTTTCTTAAATAATTAAGCGTGGCGAATTATGTACACGTACGCGTGACATGATTTAAGCGCCGATTTTTAAAATAAAACCAAGGTACACGTTCGCGCGGCTTTGGAGTTTTTCTTAAGTAATTAACCATGACAAATTGTGTACACGTACGCGTGACATGATTTGAGCGTCGATTTTCAAAACTAAACCAAGGTACGCGTTCGCGTGACTTTGCCAAATAATTTTAATATTAAGGTCTATTAATTATGTACACGTACGCGTGGCATGGTCTTTAACACACTCAATAAAATGAGTACATGTACGCGTGACTCGTCTCAGGATACTTTCTTAAAAGCGGTAAAAGGATACATACACATAGGTCCTAAAATAAATAATTAGATTAAATAAGCTAAGTATGAATCATTAAGCGACCGTGCTAGAAACACGGAATTCGGGAGTGCCTAACACCTTCTCCCGGATTAACAGAATTTCTTACCAAGTCTTCTGGTTCGCAGACTTTTAACGGAGTCAAATTTCCTCGATTTGGGATTAAAAATAAACCGGTGACTTGGGACACCATATAACTATCCCAAGTGGAGATTCTTAAAATAAATAAAATAATCCCATTTCGAATAATGTCACTTAAATTGTAAAAACTCCTGTATCCTACCCCTATCAGGAAAAAGGAGGTGCGACAACTCTGGTGACTCTGCTGGGGATTAGAACCCAGAACTTCTGGTTCAGGGTTCAAGAATTCGAGCTTGTTAATGTGATTTTTACTTAGCTTTTATGATTGTTGATATTACTGTATTTGTGTCCCTAACAAGCTAATTGACATTCATTTTACCGTTTTGATATTATCTGAACTGTATTTAAACTGCATTTTTACGCCTCCCTTATGAGTCTTCTAAAAAATAGTGCACACCTTCGCGTGACCTGCTTTTCTGTTAGAGGTCGTACCAAATAAGAACAAGGATGGATCAGCCACTAGGCCGGGTAGATTTCACGCTCCTGGTACGTCGCTCCCACCTCGGCTCGAGTTGTCCGCTCAGGTAAGCCAGGTCTAAAACACATCCCCAAGTTTAAACCTAGGATAACAAAACCTCATACCGGATCCCTAGTAGGAACGATTATTTTCATCACGTGCATTTGACATAGGGGACTCAACATAGGGGTTGGGTCCGTCTAGGACAGGTGAACCCGAAATGAAAGACTATCCTGATGCATATTACCTGCTACATGTGCATTTATTTTTTTCGGCTTGTGTGTTGATCGGATAAAGAAATAAAAATAGCAGAAAAACCAAGAGTGAGGTAGAATAGAAAATTCATCGGGTTTTAAAATCCCTGTATTTGAAAATACCTCGAAACTCTGCCAAATTTTTTGAAAAATAAAATAAAAGAGAAAAAGAAAATCTATTTTAAAAAAATTCAATATCATGTTTTCCCGGTTATGTCAAAACTGGCAGAACTACGCGGGTCTGATTCTCACCGGATGTGAGATACGTAGGCAAACCTCATCTGTTCCGGCCCCCAATTTTTTCCAAAATCCAAAAATTATTTTTCTTTAATTCCTTCTTTAGGAGTATTTTCTTAGAAAATTTCGAAAAAATAAAAGATTAAAAAAAAGTTTTAGAACCCAAAAGTATTTTTTCCATTCGAAAGAAAAAAGACAAATCAAATCAAAATCCCAAAAAATATTTTCTACCTTTTTATTTTCCGCCATTTTCAATAAATATCAAAAATATTTTCCTTCTTCCTTCTTTAGAAACGTCTTTCTTTGAGACCCTAATTTTCAAAAATCCAAAAATATTTTCCTTTAATTTCTTCGTTAGAAGTCTTTCCTTAGAAAATCTCAATAAGAAATTTTTTTAAACCCAAAAAACATTTTCTTCGTAGAAGTCTTTCATTATAAAAAAATAAAAGGCAAATCAAATCAAAATCCAAAAATATTTTCTACCCTTTTTAGGAAGTCTTTTTCCCGAAAATTAAAAAAAAGATCAAAAATTCGAAAAAATATTTTCTTTCTTCTTTAGAAGTCTTTATTTCGAAAGTTTCAAAAAAAAAATCCAAAAAGAGAGTTAATTTATTTTCTTTATTCGTGATCTTCCCGAACTACGCAAGATCTGATTCATGTTCCCACATGATACGTAGGCAACCCACATAAGGTTCGATCGAATGACTTTGAAAAAAAATAATAGAAAAAAAGGGAAAAAGGAATGATAATAATAAGGACAGACTGAGTCCATTCTAACGTGTCTTTTGTTTTGAATTATGAAGAAAGTTTGAGGTGGTCGGTTTGTGGTAAGCTGACAACAAAAAATCCAAGGGAAAAATGACAACTGGCATCGAAGTTGTTACGAACAGTTATGTGACTCAGGGTCAAAGGGCTCAACAAGAGTCTATTGTGGCTAAAGAAAATAGAGTACTGAAAAAGAAAATGACTGATATGCGTCAAGCATGGGCGAGTGGCCAAGAACCACCCTTTTCTTCTCATGGTTTCCTAGAGTTCACATCCATCTCGACTACTGCCATTCCGGTTTCATTGCCTGATCAATCCTATCCATCTGGGTTCAGTTTTTATCCTAACAGTGCGACTACAGCTGTAACTTCTGTTGCGTGTTCCCAAAGTGTGACATTGACAACCAATCAGACAACCGTTGTTGTTATGCCCGTCTTCACTATTCCACAACCAGCAAATATACAGAAGAAAAGTCATGAGTCACAATTTGCTAACCATCAAGAACAATACCATTCTCCTGAGTACCATTCGTACCTATTTGGTCTTCCTGCAAAGATTGAGAAGCCTACCCAATGGCACATGAAGAAATGATCCAAAGAGTGAATAACTTAGAACAACAGTTGAAAAACATGCAAGGGTTGGCAGGTCAAAAGAGTATTGCCTTCAGGGGTCTATGTATGTTCCCCGATGTTCGTTTGCCACTTGGTTTCAAGATCCCCAAATTTTAAAAGTATGATGGACATGGAGACCCCATAGCCCACCTGAAAAGGTATTGCAATCAGCTAAGAGGTGCAGGAAGAAATGAAGAATTGCTAATGGCTTATTTTGGGGAAAGCCTAACAAGGGCAGCCTTTGAATGGTTTATGGATCAAGACACATCTCACTGGTATGTTTGGGATGACATGGACCAGGCCTTTGTCAAACAGTTCCAATACAACATCGACATCGCCCCAGACCACAATTCCCTTTCCAACATGAAGAATAAACCAACTGAAAGTTTCAGGGAATATGCCATTAAATGGAGAGAGAAAGCGGCTAGAGTTAAGCCACTCATGGGTGACCACGAGCTAATCACTATTTTCCTTCAGGATCAAGAGCCAAATTATTTTCAAAACATGATGTCCGCAGTTGGCAAGTGTCACGCCCCAAACTAGGGGAGGCACGACTGGTACTCGATACTGTATTCGATCGAGTTAGCCACTAAACATACTAGCTAACTAAACTGGGGGCCTAACAGATCGGGCAACACAACATCTTAAATACTAAGCCTGGACCGTTAAGGTCATGATCTGAATAACAATAAGCCATATAAACATAGGTATACAAGCCAAAATAATAAAGTACTAGCTGGCCGACGAGGCCGCGACTGAAGACATACATGCCTACACCCATATATATACATGCCAAGCCTATGGGTTGGAGACTGAAAGCTGCAAAAAGAAACCTAGAATATTGTGTCCACAATAGCCTCTAAGAGTGTCATAAGCATTGTCGGGACAAGGCCCCGACTATACCCAAACTGTACAACAAAAGTAACCATCCTATGAAAGCTCCAGGAAGAGGTGGAGCTTACCAACTCACAACTGAACCCCGAAATCCTAGCGGAGGGGTCGATCAGAGTCCCTACCTAGACCTGCACGCACGAAAAAAAATGCAGTGTCCCTAGGCAACGGGACATCAGTACGAATAAAACTGTACTGGTATGTAAGGCAGAAAGTAGAATTATACATAGCTGATGTAAAAAGGGTAATAGAGATACCACCTGACACTGAAACTCTGATAGCCTCCATGGCTGACATCCGACCTCATAGTAATCAAATATGCATGGTATGCTCGTGTAATCGTATGTCGTGAATACATATATATTGATGCAAATGCATGACATACCCAACCAAATGCTATCAATGGAGGTCTCTCCCGATAGCTAACCGGTATCGTATTGCCAACATGTGGCCATCTGTACAATATATATACTCTTTCGGGCAAATAGGCCCCTTACCTCCGATTATAGCTCAAATTCCATGCATAATATGCCATGTATGATATGAACTTTGAATGCACATAATAGGCCATAACAAGAACTTAGCCAATCTTGGCTCATTGACACTCTTATTCTCATAATCTCATAATCACCTTCGTATCGCATACAAATGTCTCGTGGAACCTCATATGTTTTTTGAATAAGCTTGAAAACTTAACTCGACTTTTAGAAAGATAACTTAACTCTGAAGATGTTCATAAAAAGCTTAAGGTGCTTCACTTAGTCCTTATACCTGATTTCTTGATAATTAGTAAAAGCAAGTATTTCAAAAATCAAGTGTTTTAGTAGTTTAAACATAAAAATTATATTTGAGATTTTTGGAAATCGACGTATCACTTTAGAGATTTTAAAATACACTTTAACAAGGAAGAATGACTGATCGCAAATACTAAATGCCTTTATTTTTAAGTCACACAACCCAAATACGAATAAGAGTTCATATATATGGACATATAGTTAAGAAAGCCGACAAAATGACATATATAGATGCCGAATACCCTATTTAACCGAACAAGTTGAATATCAACCTAATAGCATCACGAAAATACTTCAGCTACGATCCCAATGCCTTTCCCAGAAGGTCTTTCTAGCAATAGAATAGTAAAATATCACATTTGGCGTCTTAGGAATTTCCCAGAATTCGTGCTAAAAGGAAGGACGGAGCTTAGCCTTAACATACCTCTCCAACGAACGTCCGAATGCCTGTAGTTCCTTCACGAAATTTATTCCTTACGTCCTAAGCTTTGAAAACACTATATATATGCAGCTTATACGCACCTATAAACAGTTCATAATTGATTTTAAATCGGCAGATTTTTCATATGACCCTAACTTGACGAAACGTCCGTAGAATTTTGTATAAACGATCATAAAAGAGTCCCAAGATGATTACCTTGGAAACCAAGTATAAATTCTGAAGAACCAGCAAGAACAACAAATTCCTATCTTCCAAAAATAGCTCCAAACACAGCTAATAGAAGGGGGAAACGATTGCAAAGCGTAGAGATTGCGTTTCTAGGCACGGAGGTAAACTTTAACGATAGAAATCATTAAAAACGCACCTTAATCACTCAAGAACACCATGGGACCTTATCTTCAGCTTTCTCACTGTTTTGGGACTAAAATGAAATATTTTGGGTTCTTAAAAGTCGAATTTGCCGACTTACACCACTTGTTTGACCCGGCCCGGTTCGCGACCCGGTTTCAGCCCGGACAGTCCGCGGTAAAACAGTCATAACTATTTACTCTGATGTCGGTTTGATGTGAGTTTTTTTTGGTTGCGAACTAGACTCGTAGACCTTCGATTCGAAAGGTTGTGGGTCTCATAAATCTTTATATATTGGGAGAAATCATCTGATACATTTGACCCAAAGTTTAGAAAATTTATTAGAGAAATTTACGATAACTTTTGCCGACCTTTATTTCGCAACTTGCTTGACTCCAACACTTAACATGTGACCAGTGGTATTATAATACCTCATAACACATTATTCTTATCATATTACACACTCTTAGTCTTATCCCACAGGTGCAAGTTAACTTAAACCTTCCGAATGCGCGGGTGCTACCCGAGCCATTTCTTTAACCACGAACCTTTGTTTAAGGGATTCCTTTGACCTAAAGCTTTAGTTTTGTTTCCTTGATATTACTACACATTTTCAGTCTTATTCTCCCAATGTGCTATACGCAATCATATATACCTTATATAACCACGCCACGTTACGTATTTTACGTAAGAGAAGAGAGAAAAATAACANATTTAGTTTAGTTCCTTGACATTACCACACATTTTCAGTCTTATTCTCCCAATGTGCTATACCCAATCATATATACCTAATATAACCACGCCACATTACGTATATTACGTAAGAGAAGAGATAAAAACACATGGGGTCTCACATCAAGTCCTTCTCGGAAGCAATCAAAATGGGGGAAATGGTTTAGAATGGTCTTAACACAGGAAAAATTATAAGTCAAGCAATTCTCAAAGCCGCAACTCAAACTGTCCAAATTGAATCCGATAATTTTAATGACATGAATGAGAAGGATGAAGAAATCATGATGACATCAGGGTCGAGAAGAGGTCCTAGGAGAACATATCGAAGGTATGACCAGCCTCGTCTGTTTTTTGATTATTCCCCTGAGCACTACTATCCACCTCAAAACCCACAAATGCTCTGTTGCTCCGCCTCAATATGTTGTCCAGCCACCAAGACACCTCAGAAGGCGAGCATCAGCACCGCAAAATCTCCACCAGCCTCCACAAAATTTTCAAGTGCCCTATAACCCACATCCAAGCCAGGGGGAACAAAGGTTGAAAGATAATTATACACCAATAGGAGAGTCCTATGCAAGATTTTTTAAGAAATTAAAGTATTATGACATGATTGCACTTATTCCTCCAAATCATGTGGACCCACGTGCAAGAAGCTTTGACCCTTCTAAAAGGTGTGAATACCATTCTAACGCCCTGGGGCACAATGTTGAAAGTTGTTGGGATTTGAAAAGGGAGATAGAAAGGATGATCAAATAAAACTGATTGTGATCCAAGACTGTGACACCCAAAATATCACGCAGAATCCTTTACCTGCACATGATGATGCACACTTTGTGGGGATGATGCGTGGTGATATGGAGTATGAGAATCTTCTCGATAACTTGCTTACTTCAAGTTAATGATTTTGAAATAGGAGAAGGCTCTGCTGATTTTGATGAGAAGATTTGTGGCTAAATGTCAAGCTTAGCAATTGAAAAGTCATTCCCTCCGCACTAGGAAGGAATCTTGGTAGCTTGTTTTGATGTTTTTCTATTATCTGGGTTATTTCTTGGTTGTGATCCAGATTTTATTTGTATTATTGAGTCAAACCCTTCTATCCCTCTATTCTGTTTGTGTGAGTCTTCTCTCTTTGTTCTGTTGCTATTTTCATTATTCGGGTTATTTTAGGGTTGTAACTCGGATTTTAAACTGTTTTTCTTGTTGTTAAACCCCTCATCCTTTCCCAATAAAATACAATTTGTCCTTTTGTGTCATTCCATACTTAGTTCTTTTCCCGCTAGTTTTAGTGATATGACATGCATGCGGAATTTTTTGCCAAATATAAGAAAATTAATTTAAGCTTGAATAGGATAACTGAGAACACGACACTTTTGAGGATGAATAAAGAGTTGAAATACTTTGGAATTAAGGTCGAGTAAAATTCACCTTCAAATAATTGTGAAGATCGGGCTTGAGGATATTGAATCAATTGAAGCTTGGTCGAAAGTTTGACATTAATGGATGGAAAGTGTCTTTCGACCACGACACACCAAGAAGATAGACATGTTCATCAATGTTGTGATCATGCAAGGATGCTATGTTTGGCGTTCTCGAGGTTGGGAAGCCCTTTTTCTGCTACCCAAACACTTTATACCCTTTGTTACCCCTTTTGAGCCTGTGCTATTTTCTTTGACCACTCTATTTTGGAATCAAATTTAGAGTCAAAAGTCCAAAAAAATGAAAATGAAATGAAAGGTCCATGTCCCAAGAGTACAAATTGGGGCAATTCTTAGAAAAGTTCAGATAAAAGAAAGAAGAAGCAAAGAACAGTCAAAAGTCCATGCCCCCAGAAAATAAAAGCTAGGGCAACTTGTTCTGAAAGTAAAAAGAAAAAAAAAAAAAGATGAAAATTAGGCCAGATGTTTGAACTACGTTCGACCTGATTCCTTTAAAAATCATACGTAGGCAACCTTACACGGTTCGGTCCAACCAAATAAGAATTCAAAAAAAAAAAGCGAAAAAACAAAAATCCAAAAAATCCCCAATATCTGAAACTGGGGCAAAGATTTTATTTCACTTTTAAAAGAGTCGATTCCAAGAGTTGTAGGTCTATAACCCCTCATTTTGTGTCTACTTTAAGCCTTCATATCGACCCTCCTTTCCCACCCTATCCTAAAACCTTCCAAATAAAGACCTCCTGATCAGCCTTCAAGAATGCCAAGAGATGCATGCAATGAGCAACAGTTGTCACATGACATAGAACATTCCCAAGTTGCTCACAAAGGAAAGAAAAAAAAGAAGAAAAAATGAGAGAGTCTTACTAGTGAAAACCCTCACGGGCACTATAAGACGCCAGTAAGTAGAGATAAATAAATGAGAGAGCCTTGTTGATGAAAATCCCTCGGGGCACCACTAATCAATAGTGAGTCGTGAAGCTAATGCAAAAGATTGGCACGAACATTCCCGACTTCAAAGTCATAAGAATAATAAAAGGAAAGATTTGATCAGTTTGATAGATCAGGCCATTAAGTCCAAAATGCTTGTCATGATCATTAAGGCTAGTTACCGCAAAATAAAAAAAATAAAAAAAGAACTCTGTCTTCTGTCCTTCCGACAGGGGAATTTCTCGTCAATATTGTTTCTTTGCATCATTGTGTCCTTCATTCTGAGTCAGTCCTTGTTAAAACAAGCAAGAAAAGATTTCAAAATCTTCTATCAACTTTTCAGTTGCACAAAGTGAATTTGGCCAGCATATTCATTTGTTACAGTCAACATGCATTGAGGATTCAAGCAAAGGCTTCTCCCAAAAGACTCTTGTTAGCCTATTCGGTTAAAGCAAGCAAAGATACCTCAAGGTTAATCAGGGATTATCTATAGTACCGAACAATGACTATGAAGTGTGCGCATCATGCAAAAGGCTCTTACCGGTTGATTCTCACTGACTGACAAATTGCTCCAAAAGGCAATAAGCCATTCAAGATATCAGAAAAAGGTCGCATAAGCAAAGATCTCCTGATGGGATAAGGTTGACTGAGCCACAAATACAAATGGCACTGGGTGTGAAACAATCACAGTTGATGCAGAGCAAAAGTTTCTTGAAATTAACTCAAGCTGATTGAGAAAAATCCAAGCTGCTCAGGACTCAAGGCCACAAACCGACCACCACGTTCAAAGCTGACAAAAATTTCTTTGTTTGAAACAGGAACAAAGCAGTGCAAGGAAAGTGGTTCAAAGAAAAGAAAGAAAAAAAGAAGAAGAGAAGAGTCGACAAAGGGAATTTTCTCAAATCTTTGCCTTTATCTTCTTGCTAGTGTGCATAAAATATTGTCATTTCTCTTCACATTTTTCCTCCTAGGATAAAAAGTCCTAGTCTGATGGATTTTCCACCAATAAAAATCTTAGTCTGATAAATTTTTCTCCCAAGATAGAAAACTTAGTCTGATGAACTTTCTCCTAGGACATAAATCTTAGTCTGATGAATCTTTCATCTAAGATAACAAAAAAAAGGGCCTAGTCTGATAAATTTTCTCCTAGGATTAAAATCTTAGTCTGATGAATCTTTCTCCTAAGATAGAAAACCTAGTCTGATGAACTTTCTCCTAGGAAAGAAATCTTAGTCTGATGAATCTTTCTCCTAAGATAACAAAAAAGAAAAGAGACCTAGTCTGATGAACTTTCTCCTAGGATCAAAATCTTAGTCTGATGAATCTTTCTCCTAAGATAAAAAAAAAAGGGACCTAGTCTGATGAACTTTCTCCTAGGATTAAAATATTAGTCTGATGAGTTTTTCTCCTATGATAATAAAAACCCTAGTCTGATGAATCTTTCTCCTAGGATAAATGTCTTAGTCTGATGAATCTTTCTCCTAAGATAAAAAAAAAAAGGGACCTAGTCTGATGAACTTTCTCCTAGGATAGAAATCTTAGTCTGATGAATCTTTCTCCTAAGATACCAAAAAAAAGAAAAAGAAAAAAAACCCCAGTCTGATGAACTTTCTCCTAGGATAGACGTCTTAGTCTGATGAATCTTTCTCCTAAGATAAGAAAACCTAGTCTGATGAATTTTCTCCTAGGATAATTTTTTTTTAAAGAAGTCTTTTTAAATGTCCTCAAAAAATAAGCGTTGGTGCAATTTGTTTAAAAGAATGATTTTCTCAACAAAAAAAGTTGAAAAACAAAAATCTTATTGGTTCGTTTTAGCAATGAGTATACAATTCCCTAGTCTCCTTTTCCAACATAGGGTCTCTACTCCCTAGTTGATGCCAACATAACTTGATGGCAACATAGGGTCACCACTCCCTAGTTGATGCCGACATAGGATTCCACTCCCTAGTTGATGCAAACATAGGGTTTCAACTCCCTAGTTGATGCCAACATAGGGTCTCCACTCCCTAGTTGATGTCAACATAGGGTCTCCACTCCCTAGTCTGATGAATTTTTCTCCTAAGATAGAAAACTTAGTCTGATGAACTTTCTCCTAGGACATAAATCTTAGTCTGATGAATCTTTCATCTAAGATAACATAAAGAGGGCCTAGTCTCATAAATTTTCTCCTAGGATTAAAATCTTAGTCTGATGAATCTTTCTCCTAAGATAGAAAACATAGTCTGATGAACTTTCTCCTAGGAAAGAAATCTTAGTCTGATGAATCTTTCTCCTAAGATAACAAAAAATAAAAGCGACCTAGTCTGATGAACTTTCTCCTAGGATCAAAATCTTAGTCTGATGAATCTTTCTCCTAAGATAAAAAAAAAAGGGACCTAGTCTGATGAATTTTCTCCTAGGATTAAAATATTAGTCTGATGAATTTTTCACCTATGATAATAAAAGCCCTAGTCTGATGAATCTTTCTCCTAGGATAAATGTCTTAGTCTGATGAATCTTTCTCCTAGGATAAATGTCTTAGTCTGATGAATCTTTCTCCTAAGATAAAGAAAACCTAGTCTGATGAATCTTTCTCCTCGCATAAACGTCTTAGTCTGATGAATTTTTCTCCTAAGATAAAGAAAACCTAGTCTGATGAACTTTCTCCTAGGATAGAAATCTTAGTCTGATGAATCTTTCTCCTAAGATACCAAAAAAAAAGAAAAAGAAAAAAAACCTAGTCTGATGAACTTTCTCTTTGGATAGACGTCTTAGTCTGATGAATCTTTTTCCTAAGATAAGAAAACCTAGTTTGATGAATTTTCTCCTAGGATAATTTTTTTTAAAGAAGTCTTTTTAAATGTCCTCAAAAAATAAGCGTTGGTGCAATTTGTTTAAAAGAATGATTTTCTCAACAAAAAAAATTGAAAAACAAAAATCCTTTTGGTTCGTTTTAGCAATGAGTATACAATTCCCTAGTCTCCTTTTCCAACATAGGGTCTCCATCCCCTAGTTGATTCCAACATAGGGTCTCTACTCCCTAGTATGCCAACATAACTTGATGGCAACATAGGGTCACCACTCCCTAGTTGATGCCAACATAGGATTTCCACCCCCTAGTTGATGCAAACATAGGGTTTCAACTCCCTAGTTGATGCCAATATAGGGTCTCCACTCCCTAGTTGATGCCAACATAGGGTCTCCACTCCCTAGTTGATGCCAGCATAACCTGATGCCAACATAGGGTCTCCACTCCCTAGTTGATTCCAACATAGGGTCTCCACTCCCTAGTTGATGCCAGCATAACCTGATGCCAACATAGGGTCACCAGTCCCTAGTTGATGCCAACATAGGGTCCCCACTCCTAGTTGATGCCAGCATAACCTGATGCCAACATGGTCACCACTCCCTAGTTGATGCTAACATAGGGTCTCCACTCCCTAATTGATGCCAGCATAACCTGATGCCAACATAGGGTCACCATTCCCTAGTTGATGATTTTCCAACATAGGGTATCCACTCCCTAGTTGATTTGATCTTAAATGCAAGGTACATCACTCCCTGATATCTTTGCCAATATAGGGTATTCTATTCCCTGGCCACATTTTCGCAACATAAGGTATATCAATCCTTAGTTGAGGCATTATTTCGAAAATAAGGAAACACCATCCACACAATAAAAAAGAATCATTATGTCACTTTCGGGGCACACTATTCCCGACCTTTCATTGCTTTCAATAATGAAGTAGTTTAGAGTTTTTGCTACAAATAACTCACGAAATATTCCTAGTGAAAATTGGGGCAAAAACTTTCGTTTGTTTGTTTGCTTTGGTACCTGAGCAGGTTATACCTCGAGGCACAAGGTTCGAGATGACCAAAAGAAGATGTCTCGATTAAAAGAAAAAAGAAGAAAAAAGAAAAGAAAAAAAGTGAACTCAAAGGCATAAGTGGAGAAAAGATGTGGACTGCTCAAGACATGAATGAAGTCACGAGTTTTTCATGTCCCGCCATGATCCGTAAAGCTGAAGAAGAATGAACTAGCACTTGCAGCTAGCAGGCATCAAGGTTCAAATCAAAAGTCTGCATGAAGCACCATTCAAGACTCAAGATCAAGCTTCAGAAGATTTATAGATAGAAACCTTGTAACTCATAGTTGATAGGCTTAGTTAGTCTTTTTCATTTTTGATTTTGATGTAATAACAGGACCGCGGACCGGAGCCTCGACGGAACCTCGCTCGACTCTGCAACTCATCATTCCATCACTCTCCTTGAACTACACGCGACATGATTCCCTTATAACCCGGGATATGTAGGCTGTCCAAAACCAGGACTTGATCACATCCTCATTCCTTTTAGTTTTCTACTCCTTTAAATAAAGGTGGGGTCAAAACATGTCTTGTTGTTCTTTGTCTGAAAACTCGTCGCGTTTCCAGTCAAAGAGGGGCAGCTAGAGACATGTAATTTTTGACCCTCCCCGTGATTTTACACATTTTATCGTTTAAATTTTTAGTTTAGCTCTAATATCTCTATTTTTAGCTAAGTTTGACTCTTTAATTTTATTTTATCACAAAATGAAAATTTCAAAAAATATTTTCTTTTATTTAGCTTGATATTTAACCTAGTTGCTTTTAGTTTATCTACCTTTCATAAAATTAAAAAAAAAAAAATATATATATATATATATAATATACAAAAACAGTATTGATATTTTATTTTTCCAAAAAAAAAATAAGAAGAAAATTTTGAACTAATTTTTTGTCTTGTTTTATGTGAGAAGACCACAATTTCAAGTTTGATTGGCCCAATTTTTAAGCCCATACCCCCTTTCCTACAAAAGACCCTAACCCTAAGGTTCTTCTGGATAACCTTCAGCACACAAACAAGAAAAACCCTAAGCAAGAGAACACATTCCCTCATACCCTTCATCTACACAAAACCTTCGCCGCCGGCCTCCTCCCTCGCTCTCTCGTCAACAGCCTCATACAACAACTACCCCTTCTCTAAAAATTCAATAATATATGTTTCTTCAGTGATCAATGGAAAACAAAGGAATTAAAAGAATCCATATGAAACAAATCAAATTGAGTTTCCTGCTAACACAAGAAATCAAAAGGGATAAGCAATAGATGGGAGGGGGGAATGGAGTTAGATAGAGAAAATAGCATAAAGGGGGCGGGAAAAAAATAGAGTAACGGTGAGGGAACAAGAGTGAAGAGAGGACATGAGTTTCAGTCCAAGGACAAGAAAAATCTATTTTTCAGCATTGTTAGCGCCGATCTGCCTCTCAAAACGTTCGGTCAAGTCGAAATCGGGTTCGAGTTTCCGTCAATATTCCGATCGTGAGTCACGTCTTGGTACAATTCTTGTCACCATTTTCGCTGCTGATTTTAGCCATTGTTGTGTAAGCTTGTCCGGATTGTTCTTTAAATATTGGAAAGCTTCATAAGGTCCGTTTCTTTTTTCTTTGTTTCAATGATGTTTTATTGTTGTGTTCCTATCATATCTTTTGAGTTGTAGTTCCTTACTTGATTTACTTAGTATGAATTTTAATCATAATGCTATGTGTTTAGTCGGCTTCGATGATTAGCTGGTGTTTCAATTTCATGATCAGTTGGCTTGATGGTTGAAAATTTGAGATAGATGTGTATTTCTAGTCTTCTGAATCTTGAAATCATGTGTAGTAGGGTGTTGTTTCATTTCCTAAATTCGAGGTAAAATATTAGAATATATGAGGAAAAATAACCATGTCTGCTAATTGAGATTGGGAAATAAAACTTGTGCCTAATTGTAAGAATGATGAGTGTTCGTTTATTATTAGAAAATGTGGAATCATGAACATCGTAGAAATGCCTTTAGGCGCGTTTTGAAATTATCATCGTGATTTTGTACAGGTTCGCGTGACATAGTCATGACTTTTTAAAATAAAGTAAAGGTACGCGTTCGCGCGACTTTGGAGGTTTTTCTTAAATAATTAAGCGTGACAAATTATGTACACGTACGCGTGACATGATTTAAGCGCCAATTTTAAAAATAAAACCAAGGTACGCGTTCGCGCGGCTTTGGAGTTTTTTTAAAGTAATTAAGCGTGAAAAATTATGTACACGTACGCGTGAATTTGAGCATCAATTTTCAAAACTAAACCAAGGTACACGTTCGCGTGACTTTGATAATTTTAATATTAAGGTCTATTAATTATGTACACGTACGCATGACATGGTCTTTAACACACTAAATAAGATGAGTACACGTATGCATGACTCGTCTCAGAATACTTTCTTAAAAGCGGTAAAAGAATACATACACATAGGTCCTAAAATGAGTAATTAGATTAAATAAGCCAAGTATGAATCATTAAGCGGCCGTGCTAGAACCACGGAATTCGGGAGTGCCTAACACCTTCTCCAGCGTTAACAGAATTCCTTACCCGGTCTTCTAGTTTGCAGACTTTTAACGGAGTCAATTTCCTCGATTTGGGATTTAAAATAAACCGGTGACTTGGGACACCAAATAACTATCTCAAGTGGCGACTCTTAAAATAAATAAAATAATCTCATTTCGAATAATGTCACTTCAATTGGAAAAACTCCCTTATTCCACCCCTATCGGGAAAAAGGAGGTGTGACAAGGACTACGTACTCAAAGCCAAAACACAGTCAACCAAAGACCCAAGAGAAGGCAAACTAGGAACCAACTGGGACGGACTGTACAAAATCACAGCAACAGCTAACAAAGGGTCATTCCAACTTGAAACAATGGAGGAAAATCTACTACCAAATAATTGGAACGTCGCTCACCTCAAATACTTCAATTTCTGAAAACGGACATCCTCCAAGTCGTACTCTTTTTCCCTCACTCGGGTTTTATCCCTAATCGGGTTTTAGGGAGGAGGTTTTAATGAGGCGATGAAGGGGACATCTCGAAGTTCAAGTATGTAATTCATCGCTCTGCCTATCGACTATTCCAGGCAGAACGATGAAGAGACTAGGTAGACGGGGAACTTCTCAAATGTATGTATTGAGAAAGCATGTAATACTCTCCAATGAAATGAATAAACAAAGCAACATGCAACATTTTTCACATAACTCCAAATCGTTCTACATACCTCATTTTACGTTCGACCTCGCTCGAATCGCTTTACATGCGACCTTGTTCGAGTTACTTTGCGTTCGACCTCACTCGAATCATTCGACCTCGCTCGAATCGCTTTGCATTCGACCCCGCTCGAATCGCTTTACATGTGACCTCGTTCGAGTTACTTTGCGTTCGACCTCGCTCGAATCACTTTACATTCGACCTCGCTCGAATCGCTTTACATGTGACCTCGTTCGAGTTACTTTTCATTCGACCTCGCTCGAATCACTTAACATTCGATCTCGCTCGAATCACTTTACATTCGATCTCGCTCGAATCAATTTACATTCGACCTTGCTCGAATCACTTTACATTCGACCTCACTCGAGTCACTTAACATTTGACCTCGTTCGAATCACTTTACATTCGACCTAGCTCGAATCACTTTACATTTGACCTCACTCGAATCACTTTACATTCGACTTCGCTCGAATCACTTTACATTTGACCTTGTTCGAATTAGTTTGCATTCGACCTCAAATCAGTCTGCGCTCAGCCTCCCCCAAAGCAACTTCACACAGCAAAAAAGAACAAGAGAGCGTGAATCCAAAAACATATATCAATAAGGTAACCGTTCCATTTCAATTGATTGGATTACATTACTTGTTTCTTACAAAGGGTTATAGTACACCCTCACAAAAATAGCAAAACAACCAAAAATTAAGTACAAAGGCTTTATGCAGCATCATCCCCATCAACATACTCTTCGTCGTACCAAGGATCAGAGGCAAGACCATCCACGGTTTCATCATCATCATCCCCGTCGGGCATACCAGGATCATAACCATAAGCTTCACGAGCTGCTCGTGCCTGGACACGAACGCCTACAAGCTCTTCCTCAGAAACCTTCCCAGCAGCCCTCAAAGACTTGTACACATCGAGTTGGTCCTCAGCATGAACCCACATCTCGTACAACTCCAGTGATACATTCGGATCGGCAGAAGCTTGAGAAGTAGATGGTCGAGCCAGCTTTTCTTTCTTGGCCTTCAGGAGGACGATCTGCTCATTTAACCCAGATAACTCCCCCCTCTAAATTTGCAACCTGCTCCTCCAACCTCGCTACCTTAAGCGCTGATGTGTCCGCCTCATTGGCCCGCTCAGACTTAAAAACGCGTAGGGTACCCTCCAAAGATGCCGCCTCCGCCACTACAGCCATCCTGGTCCTCTCAGCCAGATTCAGCTCCGCGACCCTAGCACTAAATTCGGCCCTCCAGTCGGTGGCCCTGGCCTCGCTTTATTCGCGCCTGGAGATCTGCATTCTCGGCCATTACCCTCTTACTCAGTTCAAGCTCATCTTCCTTGGACCTTAGCGTCTCCTCTAACACGCTGCATCGTCCAATGGACTTCATGATCTACTCGTCCTTTTCCTTTAGCTCTTTTTCCTTCCTCGCCGACACTCCTGACCATCCTCCGATATTTGGTGCGGTACTCTCTATACTTGGACTCCATCCTCCTATAGATAGCAACCCTATCCCCTCTCGTCGGTCGCGCTCAATCTCCAGGATGAGAGTCTGATGAGCAAAAGAAGACAAGTCAGCTAAAGTAAAATAATACCCACGAAACACACAAAAACTCAAAAGAAAAGAAGTGAGAACTCACCCGTAAAGCCATGCCCGATAAGCCTAAAGAAAGGTCGGTATCGTTTAGTGTCTGCAACGTCCTGTTTTCCGCCTCCGCACACAAGGGGGCGAAAGATGGCGCCACGCGCTCTGAATCGCCCAAGAGGTTGTAATTCACAGGAATGACTATGTGCCGATTAGGATCTTCCGTCCTTATCTCCACACGAGTAGACCTCTCAGTGAAAGTCTGTACCTCTTCGGGTTCTATGTCAAAACCGGAGTCGACGTCCCTTGCGGGGACCTCACAACCTCTTACGGCCGCCGATGAGGATCCACCTTCAACAGCCCGCACGAGCTCTTCATCACTATGAACCCCTCGACCCTAGAAGGCCTTTCCTCCATAACGGCAACCGTTGCAATAGCCGCCTCCACGACTGGCAACGACTCCAGCCTCTCCTCAAGAGCCATGACTCTCTCCGACTCTTCAACAACAACGACCTTCCCTATTTCTACTCTTCGCCTCTTCCTCAGCGATGAATTCTCGCCACGAGATGACTCGTCGGCAAGAAGAAAAACCTGCTAAGAAGAAACCTCGTCTGGGAAGGCAACGTCTAGAGAGGCGGGCTCCCTTACCGGTGGAGCTCGAGCCTGACCTCGTACAGACTCGACTAGAGCGAACTTCGTCGCCGCCGAGGTCACCTTCTGGTGAAAGGCAAGAGCGGGAGCCTTCGTCTTTTTAGAAACTCACCGACCTAACACCAACGGAAAGCCAAGTTAGAGAACGATAAAGTACAAAGCCAAGAAAGAGAATAGGAATACTTACGGGACAAAGTACTTGGCCCATGGATGGAAGGACGCCCAATCGTGAATTCCCATGGTGTGGGGCAACACGCGAGTTACCCAATCCTCAATATCCAAGACAAGAGAAGGAGAATGCCTCACAGCTAAAAATAAGGAAACCGTGAACGGGTCGAAGACCGAAAAGAAAATAAAAACCGAAGAAAGAATAGAAAATGGTACGAGGAAATACTTACGACTGTAATTCCACTTCTCAGGAAACTCAGTTGGGTCCGCCACTATATGATCGATTCTGACGAAGAAATATTTACGCCAGAATAGTCAACTTGCTTTATCATCCATCCCGTCCACCAATCCCTTCGTTCCACAATGCCGTAAATGTATTAGAGTGACTCTAAAAAAGGTAGACGAGAATAGGTTCAGCAAATGGCGGAGGTCAATCTCACAACCAGCCAGTTCCGCGTACTTAGCTAGCATCAAGAAGACCTTATATAAGTAGGGGCGAGTTGCGCCGGGAAAATGTCGTAGAAGCGGAACAACTCCTTGTCTAACCGAGGGAAAGGAATGGAGCAGCCAATTACGAATGGATAAGCATAAAAAGCACAGAACCCTGGCCGATGAACCTGAACTATATCGCTCCCCCCCCCCCCAGGACAATTTCGACGTGAGGAGGGATGCTGTATTTAGATCGCATGTCGGCCAATTCATCTGGCCTCGATTCAGAAAGCTCAAGAGCAGGAGCGGGAGCATGCTCTTTAGGAAAATCATTTTTGACCGTAGGATTTTTGGAAACCACCTCCTCAACGGTGGGAAGTTGTCATCCCCTTCGACCATGGGCTCCTCACCAACATGAGGAATGGCCACAGATAAAGGAGTTGCCTCAGAAAATTCATCATGGCGTTGAGGGGAAGTTGACATATGGACAATGTAATGCATATGCAACGAGATAAGAGAAATGGGCTAGTGAGCGGGAAAGAAACCAGAAATCGATGATGAAGAAACTGCAAGAGATAGATGAGAAGATCACAGAGAGAATGTATGCCTAAGAAGAAGGAAATAGTGAAAGTTTCAAATGAGAAACCCCTCTCCTCTACTTATAGGGTTGGGTGGCGTCAGAATCGAGGCCAAAAAGCTGTCAATGGCACCAAAATCGAAGCGCCAACAGTGCAGACTCTGCCTCGGGAAGACGCGTAATGATGACGCGCGTGGCGATGACGTCGTCCAACGTCACCTACACCAACTGTAGCTTTGTTGTCAACCATCAGTCCGACTTCGACCTATCTGATCCAACCATCACGACCAAATTTTTCTCAGAACGAGCACGGGCGTAGTCCGCTCATAAAGGACGTTGAAGACCACAACCTCAATAAGCGGAGGGACTAACTGTATTAATTAAAATTTAGATTGGACTTGATAGCCTTATTGGTCGTGGTCGAAGTCTAAGCCGATCACGGTTTAGTGACGAAGAGTCCCTCTTAGGAGAGTTAACGCCGTGGTCGAGTAGAGATTATAAGAAAGCAACGGTAAGATGAGTTTAGGGCAGTGTTAATTAGTATTCCATTTGAATATTCCTTTGGTTATACTTTTTTAGGGTTTCTAAAGAATGTTCCCTATAAATAGGAAGAGAAAAAGAACAAAAAGGGATCTTGAACCTTCTGAGAAAACACACTTGTAAAGTTGACATCAAAGAATATACAAAACTTGTCTTTTCTACAGATTCCTTGATTTTAATACACCTTTTCGTTCACAAGATCCAAGAGTCTTGTGTCATTTACATTTTACACTATTCACATTGCTGACAGGGAGAAGATTCATCCAAGTCATTTAATATTTGGGTGATATATTCCTCTTTATTATATTTGTTGTGATTGCATGCATTTATTCTATACCACTTTTGGAACATTCATTGATAATCATTGTACATGATTAACTTATATTCAATATTGCTGAGTTTAGTTCGATCTTATTTACTTATCCAACTTTCAGATCTAGCAGTAATTAAGTTTAACCGTGATTCACCTCTTATCCTATTTATTAATTCGTTTAAAGAAAAGGTTAATATTTTTTTGGTAAAATAATAACTTAAATCTTTAATTGTTTACTCATGAAAATTACTCTATGGCACCAACACACTGACCAGAGGCGTATCCAGCTTGAGGGGTACGGGTTCACGTGAACCTATGCTCTTTTTCCCAAACCATGTATAATAATGTTATAATTTTTTTAACATTACTTAAATATATGTGTGCGCAACCACGTTCAAAGACTCTTATGGTGTAATTATTATTGGGTGCACCTTTACTAGTGATATTGGCAGTTCAAATCCCACTCCGAATGATCTTGTTTTCCGCATGAAGTATAAATATATGTAAAAATTACCAAAATTTCAACAAGAATATAATTTTGAACCTATAATTTCAAAACTACAAGTTCATGGTAAGAGACAAAAGTTAAACTTGTCAAATATAAATTCTATATGCACCTCTTTATAATAGTACATCCATCCTGTTGAAATTCTGGATCCGCCTCTACTCCTCTCTAGAACTTTATAACCGGAAAATAGAGAGAACGTGTTCAAGAGGGGGTGTTGTAGGAAAATAGTCGAATAGTCACTGTAACCATAACGTGAGTTTAACGCCAAAACTACGATATGTAACTGTGAACTAGTGACCGAAGAGGTCGTCTCCTAAACTTTCATTTATGCAATCTAATGCAAGCAGCCAAAGGAGGAGCAAGAGGGTCCTAAACAATTAATCGTTTTTATTTATGAAAAATAAAAAGGAAAATTGTGAGCCCGTTAAACTTAGCAGGCATTTGAACATAAAAAATGTAGTTTTTTGAAAAAAAGAAGTATTTGAAGTTTAGTTGAAAAATGGTATTTGAACTTTAAAATTATGTTTGGACATGCATTTTTACTTGAAAAAATATTACAATTTTGTGAGCGAGGAAAATAATTGTCCTGAAAATTTTGAAAAACTGGTTTTGAAAAACTTATTTTTGAAAATTTCTAAAAACTTGTAAAATTTAATGGACAATCACATTTTTGAATTCTTTTTATGGACAAACGGAGCCTAAATTTTCCAAAAAGCATGTGCCATGTGGCAACGAGAACAAGTCCGCCATTGATGACGGAGTCATGCCTTGCAATTCACTGCTAAAACCTCCTTCCTTTTCCTCCCTAACCAATGGGGTTCAATAAACTTCATAAATTCCAAGCCTTCCTTAGGTCCCACCATGTGAATTCACAAAATTCCCAAAGTGTTGGGAGTGTGTAGCTTTACTTTGGTTGAAACTTAACAGTATAAATAGGGCTTCCCATTTATATATTTTTGCATCGAGTAGTTCTTGGTTAACCACAAAAAAGGAGAATCGAAAGCCAAAAAGAGTTATATATACTTAAAAGATTTTATAGTCTTATCAATTGTTGCTAGATTTTTCACCATGGTTGCTCCATTCCACAGCTTTACTTTGGTTGTTGTTGCTTGTGCACTTGCCTTCTGTGTGCAAGTCACTCTAGGTCAGTCGTCCTTGCAAAGAAAGCCGTTTTTGTCATAATTTTTTATTTATTATATACATAATCAGAGCCGAAACTAGAATGTTACATACGAGTTCGGTCTCAGTAGCCCTATTTCAAATCATGTTTGTATTAATAAATTTACTAAATATGTACAAAATTAAACCCATTTACTAACACCTGATATCATTATCTTAGAAGTAAATCCATAAAATTCAAATCCTTGCTCGGCCTCTTTACGTACGTAGAAATCAATGTTTTTCTAATAGGTACTAAACATCAAAGTGTGCTCTGTCTAACATCTTTTAAGTTACATTACAATTAAATATTGTGTGATAATATATATGCAGGGAGCATAACATGCGAGAATCTAAACAAGGACTCATGCGCATTTGCGATATCACGTACTGGGAAGCGATGCGTGTTAGAGAAACATCTTAGAAGGAGTACTGGTGAAGAAGTATATACATGTAAGACATCGGAAATTGAGGCTGATAAGCTCAAAGATTGGATTGAAACCGATCAGTGTATTCAAGCTTGCGGTGTTGATAGGAATACCCTCGGAATTTCTTCTGATTCTCTCCTCGAGTGCCACTTTACCCAGAAGCTGTGCTCCCCTCACTGCTACAAACATTGCCCTAATATTATTGATCTCTACTTCAACCTTGCTGCTGGTGAAGGTACTGGTTCAAAATTAACATAAATAAACTTTAATGAATAAATATGTATATTCTTTCTCTAACAGTTCAAAGTTTTAGACTAGATGATTCATAAAATTCGAAATGCAAAATAAGTTTTGCCATCTCTTAATCATGGGTATGTGCTTGATTATTTGGCAGGTGTATATCTTCCCAGATTGTGTGAAGAACAAGGTGGAAATGCACGCCGTGGAATGGCGGAGATCAAAAGCTCGGGAACAGTCGCACCAGCACCGGAATTGGGTGTCGAGCCCGTCAATTTTATGATTACTCCGGCAATGGCTCCAGCTATCTAAGTTGAATGAGCTTAACTAAATAAGAGTGTGAAATGGACATGTTCGGATTATTATTGTATTGTATTAAATAAAGGTCGCCCAGTTATCATATAGTTTTATAACTTTGGTCTACGCCATGTTACCGTTTAAGCGTCGAACAAGTGTTAAATAAAGCCTAAGGTGTGGTTATTTTGGTCTTTAATTTGAGAATAATATTACTATTATATATATGTTTCGTTCTGGCTAGAAAGAGAAATCAGAAGAAACACCTCTTGATAAGTGGATAAGAACTAGAAGATGTGTTGGCCTTATAGATTCAAAGCATTACCTCAGCTCAGCTTGTTGTAATGGTTACTTTCCTTCACAATATATAAATTATATAGTACCATTACATGATAGCTAGTTTTCTTTGAGTCATGCTACGCAGTATCAAATAGAATGGTATGAATCTCTCATTTCTTCTTAGATAAGATAATTGGAAACTACCAACTATGTCTATTTATAAATAGCTTACTATAAAAAATGTTCAATTCATATAAAGTATTATCAATATTAGCCAATTAATTATTTCTAGCAAAAAATATCAAATTTTTACTTTCTTTTGAGAGGTCGTTTTAAGAATAGATTGGGTACTTAAGGAGCTAGAATTTCAGTTTTGGGATGATTTGGTGGAGTTTTGGAGTAGTTTGAATTGAAAATTCGAAGTAGAAGATGAATATGGGGAAAAAACAATGTGTATCACATTGTATATCATTTGTGTACCACATATGAATCATATTTGTATAAAATATGTATCACAAATGTATATCCATGTATACCTGTGTGAAATACACGCGTGATACATGTGTTGCAGAAGAATTTTTTGAACTCGATTTTAACTACTAATTTTGATACCAAATCAGTCAAAATCACCTCCAATCTTCCTTAAATTTTGTGTATATTGACTCATCCATATGTTTTCAATGAATTTCAACCTTCAGTACACTGACAATCTAAATAGCAAAGAATCCAACATTGGATTCTGGGCCTTTTCTACTAGTTTGGCACCTGTCCAATTCCACTAACAGAATTATGGACTTCATTCAACATAAACTATAAACTAAAGGACTCAATTAGACATAACAAAAACTTGACTAACAACTATTAATGACTCAACTAAATCCACTAATCTCTACTCACAACATTCCATTCCTCTTCAGAACCTTGTCCTCAAAGTTCTTTAAAATCTGGAAACTGAGATACTATGAAGTTGTAATCCTCCCAGGTAGCTTCTTCTGGTAGCAAGTTAGCCCACTACACCAAAATCTGAATAGATGCTTTGTTTCCCTTCTTCACCATCCTCCAATCGAGCACTGCAATTGGTTCTATCAAAGGTTCTCCATTAGAGGAACAAATTGGAGGATCAATGGATGGAATAACTTGCTGTCTAATCCTCTTCTTAAGCTGTGAGATGTGGAAAACATGATGTATCTTGGAAGTAGGAGGCAAGTTGAGCTTATATGCAACAACTTCAATTTTTTGCACTATCTGATAAGGACCATAAAACTTGGAAGCCAGCTTCAAACTCTTTCTCACAGCTACAGAGGTCTGTCTATAGGGTTGTAATTGCAAAAATACCCAGTCACCAACATTGAACTCTCTTTCTGTCCTCTTCTTGTCAACATTCACCTTCATCCTGTTTTGAGCCTTTTCCAAATTCTCCTTTAGCACCTTAGCCATAATTTGTCTTTCCTTCAAGACTTGATCTATAGCAGCCACTTTAGTGTATGAAATCAACTTAAAGGAGTCATCTTTAAGGTTGAATGGTAATTACTGTTATACCAAAACTCAGCTAGTGAGAGCCTTTTATTCCACTATTTAGGTCTATGCCCTGTCATGCACCTTAGGTAATTCTCCAAACATCTATTCACTCTTTCAATTTGTCTATCCGTTTGTGGATGATAGGCTGAGCTAAAGCATAACTGTACCTGCAAGTTCTTAAAAAGTTCCCTCTAAAAGTTGATGAGGAAGACTTTATCCCTATCAGATACAATGCTCTTGGGTAAACCATGCAACTTATAAATGGTATCCATAAACACCTTGGAAGTTTAAGAGGCAGTGAAGGGGTGAGCCACTGCAATGAAGTGAGCATATTTATTGTATCTATCTATCACTACCAAGATAGTGTCTTGCCCTTCTAACTTTGGCAAACTCTCAATAAAGTACATTGATAGGTTCTCCCAAGCTCTCTCACGTACTGGCAGAGGTTCTAACAACCCTGGGTAAGCCACTTGCTCATCTCTCCACCTTTGACATACTTCACACTCTTGAATTATCTTCTTCACATCTTCTATCATAGCAAGCCAATAGAAAACTGCTTTTAGCCTTTGATAGGTTGATGTTACTCCTGAATGATCCCCTAACTCAGAGTTGTGAATGGTTGAAATTAGTTACTGCCTTAGAGTTCTGTGTTTACCCACCCAAACTTTTCCTTTATGCCTTAGGACACCTTGTTGTAGGGTGTCATCCACCAATGCTGAAGGGTTGCTGCTGAGTAAAGTGATAACCTGCATCACCTCTTGGTCTGCTTCATAACTTGCCATCACTTCATCAAACCATTTAGGCTGTAACTGAGTTACCACTAGACAGTGTGACACATTAGCTTCAGATTGTGTTCATTTATTCTTGACAGTGCATCAGCCACAATATTCTCCACTCCTTTCTTGTATTGAATTTCAAAGCTTAAACCTATTAGTTTGGTCAAGCCTTTATGTTGCAGGGATGTTAGGATATTTTATTCCTGCAAAAATTTCAAACTGAAGTGATATGTTTTAATTATAAAGTGGTGTGGGTGTAAGTAATGTCTCCATCTATCTACTGCTATAAGTAGAACTATCAGCTCCTTCTCATAGGTAGATAATCCTTGATGTCTCTTGCTTAAAGACTGACTCTGGAATGCCAAAGGCCTCCGATCCTGCATTAATATTGCTCTCACTCCAGTGTTGCAAGCATCCACCTCCAAGATAAAAGGTCTATTGAAATCGGGTAAAGCTAGAACTGGAGCAACCATCATAGCTTGTTTGAGGTTCTGAAAGGCTACAATAGCTTCTTCACTCCAGTTGAAACTCCCTTTCTTTAGTAATTTGGTTAGGGGCTTACTTAGCTGAGCACAATTCTTGATAAATTTCCTGTAGTAACCAGCCAGCCCTAGGAAACCTCTTAATTCTTTTACAGAACTGGGTTGCGGCCATTCCAGCATAGTTGATACCTTTTTAGGGTTAGTTTTTACCCCTTTGCCTGAGATCACATGTCCTAAGTATTCCACCTGTGATTGGCCAAATTCACACTTGCTTTCTTTTGCAAATAGCTAGTACTTTCTTAGTAGTTGAAGTACCCTTTCCAGATGCTCCAAATGTTCCTTCATACTCTTACTGTACACTAGTATATCATCAAAGAATACTAGTATGTACTTCCTCATTTTCTCCTTGAATACATAATTCATCAATGATTGGAAGGTGGCTGGGGCATTAGTTAATCCAAAGGGAATGACCCTGAATTGCCACAACCCATGATGTGTTCTAAATGTTGTCTTGTACTCTTCTCCAGCCTTCATTCGCACTTGATGGTAACCAGCTCTAAGATCTATCTTTGAAAACACAGTAGCTCCATGTAACTCATCCAATAAATCATCAATAATGGGGATAGGATATTTATTCTTTACAGTTCAACTGTTCAACCTCCTATAGTCAACACACAATCTCCAAGTAGAGTCTTTCTTTTTTACTAGCAAAGCAAGTGAAGCAAAAGAAGACTGGCTGGGAACTAAGGTCTCAGCTTCTAAATGTCATTGATGATGGATTCAATAGCATTCTTTTGATCATGGGAATACATGTATGGCCTTAGGTTGAAAGGTTGTGCAGTAGGAATTAGGTTGATAACATGGTCACAATCTCTTTCAGGTGGTAGCTCAGTTGGCTCCTGGAACACATCCTTGCAAGCTGCCAGTAACCTTTTCAATTCATGGTTCACCTCTTTCTCTCCCTTTGCTCTAGGACCAACAGTTGTTATAAGCAATTCAGTCATCACCTCACAGGTACCACAATGCAACATCCTTCTTAAACCTTCAGTATCTACTAGGATCACCTCTTGTTTAGCATTAACTCCAATTAGAGTCACCATCTTGCCCTCCTTTGTAAATCTTAGTTTGTGAGGTATAATATGTAAGATTACTGGTGCTACAACATCAATCCAGTCCAGCCCTAAAACCATGTCACATCCCCCAACCTTGAGTAACCTAATTTTGAAAGCAAAAATCTCATTCTGCATTTTCCAATTGAAGATAGAGCTTCCTGATCACATCTCATGATTTGGCCATTGGCCACTACCACTCTCAATGGAATGGACATAGGTTGCACATGTAATTTTAACAGCTTCACTATAAGTGGATCAATGAAGGAGTGTGTAGAGCCACCATCTATCAATATGTTTAATGGGATTTTTTTGCATATCCCAATATTTTGATAGTTGAGATGGTTCCTTCAGTAGAACTTAACCCCATCACCACATTGACTAAAACCTCAGCTTGCTCCTCCACTTGTTCCTCCAAAGTCTCAGGAACATCCACAAATTCTTCTATCTTTGGTTCCCTTTCAGTTGTGACCCCTTCCATAGCATGTAGAGTTTTAGACTTGTAGTGGTGCCCAGGCTCATATTTCTCACGACACTTATAACAAAGACCTTGAGCTCTGAGTGCCTCAAAAATGTTTGGTTTGAGGGGAGCTCTATTGACAGCCCTTTGATTGGGGTAAGTAATTCTCAAAAGTTGGTTGGGTGTTGGAAGTTGTGCTGGTCTTGAATTTTGTGGTGTTCTTGGGTAAGTAATGGCTAATGGTCTGGGGTAGGGAAGGTTTTGGGTATTTCCAGTTGGCATAAGTGCAGTGAGAGCTGAGAATGACTCCTCATATAGCTTTGCAATCTCATAAGCATCCATGATAGTCACATGGTTAGCCAACTTAACTAATGGTTTAAGCTCAGGTTTGAGACCACTAATGAAACTGGAAACGAAGTAGGTAATGTTACCAAATCTCCTGCAAACCTCAATACAAAACCTTTGCCAAATCATCCTTCCCCTGTGGTTTACCAAATAACTGTCAAACCACACATCCACCTTGTCCTTCACATGCATTGAAGCGTAACTTAGTTTATCTTGCTCCGAAATGCCGTACAACTCAAAGAATTTCTCACACCTTCTTAGCCATCCTCTAGGATTAGTTCCATCAAAATCAGGGAAATTTAGTTTTGGTTTCAATGTTTTTGGGTTTATTTTAGGCTCAGCAGTATTAATAGAGGTTGGAAACAAAGGGGGACTAGATTGATAAACAGAATTTTGAAAATTGGGTGGATTATTAAAAACGGGGCTGGAGGGAAGGTAAAACCACGACCAACATGGTAAGTCGAAGGGGTGAAAAGAGGATGATTTAAGGGAAAAGGGTTCTTAGTACCCGAAACTCCTCCAGTTTCTGTTATGGCTTGCACTGAGTGAGTAGTGACCATTGTGACGGGTTGAGCAGAGTCTGAAGTCACCGGTGTGAGCTGTTGGTATGTGCTTTTAGTCGCCGGAGTAGAATCAGCTTGTTTTGACAAACCCATGCTCGAGATGATGAAATCGAGCTTCCGGTTTGCATCATTGACAACATCGAGTTGAGTTTGAAATTGATTATGGCTGGTTTCGATAGATTCGAACCTTTGGCTTGCATGTTCCGTAAATGATGAAAGATGCACTCGCATCCCTCTCATCTCTGTTTGCAAAGTCTGAATTTCTGGATTAGAAGTCATGGCAGTTGAAGGTTGAATCCCAAGCGGCTCTGATACCATTGTAACAAGAGGAGTGCTCTTGTTACTAGTGAGAATAGAGAATAGGAAAGGAAGGAGAGAAGAAGAAAAAGGAAAATTTTGATTAATTCACGGATGATTTCCTTCAGTACACTGATAGTCTAAATAGCAGAGAATCCAACATTGGACTCTGGGTCTTTTCCACTAGTTTGACACCTATCCAATTCCACTAACATATATGGACTTCATTGAACATAAATTATAAACTAAAGGACTCAATTAAACATAACAAAAACTTGACTAACAACTATTAATGACTCAGCTAATTCCACTAATCTCTACTCATAACAGAAAGAGATCTTTGCGTGTGATTCTTGGAGAGAAAGAACCTTATTTATTTGGATTTCGACTTTTTATATGTGATTGAATAGTTTTGGTAAGTCTATGATTAATATCTGAAAGTTGGTAAGTTGAGACTTATTTGAGACATGTACTTAGAGATTCCCGAAAATAATTAGTCTAAACTAGTCCATGGATCATCGCAAGACCATCAGCATATATGCGACTTGTCCATAACCTTTTTCAAACTACTGCTTGGGAAATTTCATAACTAGCTAAGCTAGAAATTTTTTATTACAATTAGTTAATTTACACTCAACAACAACAACAACAACAACAACAAAAAAGAAAAATATTACTCCCAATAGTCAAATTTCATTTATAACTCCCCAACCCATTTAATGGAGATGTCTAATTTATATTCCACTTCCCATGAAAAAAAAATAGAAAGGAAAGACAAAAGAACAAGAAAATTGGAGGAGGTCGCAAGAAGAAAACAGGTTCAGAAAAATAGTCGCCGTAAATAATTTCTCGAGGGCGGAAATTTGTATAATTGAGGCTTTTCACCCGCTTGTAAGATTTGACAAAACACACACTTATACATCTCCACAAAATGTTTTTAATAAGCACTTTTTCTATAACATGAAGTTATCAATTAGCACCCGCAACAATGGTATGCCAAAATGAGAAATTGTAGCAAGTTTAAATTTGGTACATACAATGTCTTTCACCTTATACACACCACATTTTGACAAGGTACAATGTCTAAATTTTTCTTTTTGTAATATAAAACGATTTAAAGAGACCATTCTATATAAAATCTGAGAACTTTCAAATTATTAATAAACCTAATATGTAGAAAGTTATAACAACAATAACCAAGTAAAATCTCATAGGTAAGGAGCCTGGAGAGGGTAGTGTGTAAGTAGACCTTACCCTACTCCGATGAAGTAGAGAGTCTATTTCCGATAGGCCCTCGGTTCAAGAAAACAAATTAAAAGAGCTGAAAAAGATAATATGTCAGTAACATCAACAGAAACTATAAAGATAATAATAACATTATAAGAACTAGAACATAGTTGATACGCAATAACAATAACTAGTAAAGAGAAACAGGAGAATAGTCTGAATAAAATATTAACCACTAGCAATCTAAGACAAACACTATCAGTCTAACCTCACACCCAAAAATGAAGTAGAAAAATGCTCAATTATCTCCTAATTAACTTACAATCCTAATTTTCGATCTCAACACCTTCATATCAAGGGCACATCCTCGGAAATCTAAAACAACGCATATTCTGCTTGATCACTTTTCTTCAATACTTCTTATACCGTCATCTGCCTTTAAAATTATACAAGTAAAAAAAAAACTTTAATATGCTCAATAAGAACAAAAATTAATATTTTTCAACTGTATGTAGTGCTTATTAAATAATTAAAACGTGTTTTTTTGGGCAACAATTGACTTAACTGGATAAAAGTTATAAAGTAAATTCATAAAATCTTCCATCTCTACCATTAATAATATTTTAAAAAAAAGAAATTGAATGAATTGAATATCTAATGGTCATGGTCATGGAAGATAAGAAGGGGGACTTGTCTAGTTTCCTTGGGAAAGGCCAATAACTTTGGCATAGAAGGCCACGTCCCTCGTAGTGTCCTCTAAAGTCATAACGTGTTTCGCTCACAGAGCGCCACCTCCCATGCAATTAAAAAAGTCCAATAGCTCCGTTTCCCCACTATAAACCTTACTCTTGCGTCTTCTCTTTCTATTTCTATATATAAGACTGCGAGTTGTTCTTCTCCTATCTACTATATACGCAACAAACAGTCACTAATATAATTCGACAGAACACGTTTACCTCTTTTGAGCTTTAACTATGGAGGCACAACAACGAGGTGGCCATGCTTATGATGATGTTGCTCACCCAACAGCGTTGCACTCAGGTGATGCATTTGTAAATTTCTTAAACTAGAATTTGCATATTTAAAACTATATAAAAAGTTAAAAGATATACATAATTAAGGATTCAAAATATTTAAGGCGTATGTAAAAATTGTAATAAAGAAAAGTTTCTTTTATGAGACAGAGCCTCTATAATCTATAACAACTTATCCCCAGTTGATTTCTTTTTATGTCTCATGTCAGGGTTTTAAAATGTTAAAAGAAAACAGATAACCACCCATATTATTCATAATAAATTGGATTAGTTAATAAACTTTTTAAAAATGAATAAAAATTATATTATTCATTTGAAAATGAATAATCAATAGTTAACCCATAGATAACTAATGAGTCTAACTTTAATAAGACCTCGATTTGAGGTTTCTTAAGAGATTAAGAATTCTCTCAAAGGTGATCAGTCAGGATAATATGATTACTCATATTATTAATCTATTTTTTTTATCACCCGATCATTTGCCACTCCTAGTCTCGTGACTTTTGATATATTGCAGGGGATGAAAGACATGGTAAACATCCGGTTCACGGCGAAGGGAAAGTAGAAGAAGAAGGAGCAAAGGGAACCAAAATAGGACTACCAACAGTGTTAGACGATGACCCTAATGCACCAAAAGATCGTCCTGAGGACAAATCTTCTTCTAATTATCAGAGCAAAGTCACTGATCCTACAGGCGCCAGTAAGTTTCTCTTTGACCTGATCTCAAATCTACATGCTATCAGAAATTTAAAATAGAGTTTGTAAATAAACTTTACAATATCATGCCACATAGTAAACTGTAACTTATTTTGTTAATGATAAGCTGATAATTCTAAACTAAAGTTATTTACAAGTACATAAAAGTTGAATTTTCTTTATGCGTGTGTAACAGATAAGGAAGAGGCGGGAACTACACCACTAGTTGAGTCATTCGAGAAAATGAGTGTGAATGAAGGAATAAGGGCAGAGAAAGGAGCAGGGGAAGTTGCTGGAACAGAACAAGAGGGGAAGAGTAAAGCAAGTGACAAAGGAGTGTCAATGAAGAAGTACTTGGCAGATAAATTTAAGCCCGGAGAGGAAGATAAGGCACTTTCTGAGGTGATCGCAGGCACACTTTCAAAACAGAAGGATAAAACAGAGGGAACAGAGCCAAGAGGGAAGGTTAAAGAATCAGAGGAAGTAGCAAAACAAACAGATGAAGATGGGGTTGCTACTGCAGCTACACACGGTGAAGGTTCAGGAAAGAGTATTGTAGGTAGGATTAAAGGTGCTGCTAGTTCCTGGTTTGGTAAAGGTACTGGAAAACCAGCAGCGCAGACCCCCACCGTCTCAGATAGTAATTAAGTGGTTTTTATGTTTCCTACTGATCCCTCTTTTCAAACTGTGTTCGAAAAAGCTGTTGTATATGCCGGTTGCGCCTGTCTTTGTTTGGTATTTTGTTTGTTTGAGCACGTCTAATCAGTTGTAATTAGATAATGAGATGTGATGTTGTTCTGCAACCCTCCTTACTTTTTTGGCGAAATATTAAATTGTCCTTTAAGTTTCCTCAACGATCGCACAAGCACCTCAACTAACCTTTTTATCATTTCGGCACTTATAGTCCTTAAAAACTAAGCCTCATGAGCATCCGATTCCAACAAATTGAGTTACTCATAGTTTCTATGAGTCTATCAAACAGTAGAGATATCAGATCTTTTACTAGTTCTCCAGATCTCATAGAGAAGTGCTCTTAAAAAGCAACTAACAAGACAAAGGATTTTTACGTGAAAAAATTTCACTCAAGGGGAAAAAAATCACGACCTACACTTGTAGAATTTTAACTTTACTTACTTGTAATCTAAACTATTACAAGTAACTTTGTATTGAACTTCTTACAAAGACTTCAACACACTAACTTCTAATCACTTATTACAAGTCATTTTGTCACTCTTTAGTTACAAAGACCTTACACTTGTGACTACACTAGTCACTACAACAGTACAAGAAGTTTAAGGTTGAAAAATTCCTAACACGGTGCATCTACAAAAGCAAATAGGATACTGTGAAACCAAAATGCAAGTCAACTAAGGACACTAACGCCACAAGGTGAAACTGATCCGTCATAGTGGAGTTGTCTTCTTGCCCTTGAAACACTTGAGTCTTCAATGCTTGAAAGAATGTTCTTAGTAAATGCTCAAGTGAATATCTTGTTTGTCTTCAAACAAGATATTAAAGACCTTGGCACATTCCAAGAAAGATGTCCCATATCTTGAAAGTACACTTCACAATCAATGGAAAGTGACTGTTGTATTGTTACTGCACTGTAGCGTATACAATTGCAGGTAGTCACTTTTCTGCCACAACTTTTTATAGCTGTAGAGTTGACCTGTACTTTCGTCTGTGAATCTGTCAAGGGATCAGGTCCTTCAACCGGTCCTTATACGTTTAACAATATATTGTCCAGAATTTCTTGAGTTAAAGCTGATTGGTTGTGTTGTCTACATATCAGGCCCTTTCTCTGATTCTTCATATAAAAGTTTGTTAGATCATCAAAACAGAATATAGCCCATCAATTTCTCCCTTTTTGATGATGACAAACTTTTATAATTGGAGAGCAGTTACATGAGTAGTTATATATACTAACATCAGCAGATACATAACAGATGAGCGACCAGGTTCCTAAAGAGTTCCCCCTGTCGATGTGCTTCCTCCTTAATCCCTGCCATCGTTTTCAAAATTATCCCAATTATCCCCAAACTTTCCCCTTTTGGCATCATAAAAAGGCATAACCAGGCAGAAAGCATAAAGAAGTCCAAGAAAGTTAACTCATGCCCCTTATGTGCACACAACATGATAGAAATCAGTATAACAAAGCGGAAAAGCATCAATGAGAACATAAAAAGACTGATTTCATTGATGAAAAGCTTTAAAACATAAAGAAGTCTTTGCTTGGAAGAGCAAAGAACTTCATTTGGATTTTTCTACAGGAGAAGCTAGGTGTTATCCAATCCCAATCGCAAAAAGAAATAAAAAGCACAAATACTGGTAACCACATTATAGTAAGAGAGACTAGGGAAGACAGAGCCTAGGGGGCACTAGATGAGGAAGGCTTGGAGGAGGAGGCAATGAGAGTTCGAAGGACCAGGTCCATGCGAGCATTGGCAGAGGACTGTTCCTCGAGCAGATTTTCCTTCAGGTTCTCAACTTATTGCTTCAGCTCAACATTGTCCTTAGTCAAGCGGGCTACTTCTTCATTTGAGGAGATACTAGAACCAGGTCCCCCATCAGCTTGACTTGACATCTCCAGAATTGCAATTTGAGTCTTCAACCTCTTGATCACATCATTTGCAGCCTTCAAAGCATTTATCAACATGGTGGAAGTGTTGCCCCCAGCCTTCTCAAGGCACTCACATTCTTCAAGGGCTGTCTTTGAGAAGCTTTGCTTGCGAGTCCCTACCCGGGGATTTTTGACTGGAACCTTGAAATGTTTAAAGACTCGAGTGAGCAGAAAGCCATAGGGGAGTCTGTGATTCCCATCCTTGACCTTGACAACCTTTTCCATGTGATTAATCATGAGAGCAGGTAGGTTGACAGGCTTGAACTCGTCAAGGGCTTCCATTAAGATCAGATCAGCTCTGGAAGCAACAGAGCGCCTCTCAGCACGGGGAAGAAGGACATTGTTAACTAGCTCAAAAAGAAGTTGATAAAGAGGTAGCATGGCCTTTTTGTGAACCCGTTCTCCCTGCTGGACTATCCCTGGATTAACTATAGCTCGCCTAAAATCTCCCTTACAAGCATACTTCTCTCGATCCACTGAAGACAACCCTCTTGATGGAACATTCAGAATCGTTCCGAAAGCAGCATCATAAAAAACAATGTCAACGCCCTCCACCAACACACAGACATGATTCTCAGCAGGAGTAAAAAGAGTTGAATAGAACTCCTACACAGCATCCTCATACACCTTAGGCCCACTCACATTAAACCAATGCTCCCATTTTTGGTATTCAACCATGGCCATGAGTTGACTCATTCCAGCTATTTCAAGAATCTCAGGGTCAAAAGTGCGACCCCACAACACGCTTTGATTGCGAACATTTTCCTGCCACTTCCCACTATTTCTTGGTATAGTCTTCACAGAACCAGGTCCTCCCACAAGTTCTATCTCCCTTTTCCGTTTACCCGTCACCTTCACAGACTTCCCTTTTGCACTAACTATAGACACTGTTTTCTTGTCACTTACTTCTCCAACTTACTTTTTCTTAGACTTCTCATCACTTTTTGGGGGTAACAGAGTCTTTTTCTTCTCTCGTTTACCAGACACCGACTGTTTCCTTCCTACCAAGGAACTAGGTTCCTTGGTAGTTTCCTCATCTATTTCAACTACCGGAATAGCTTTGACCACCACCACCTGACCATCCTTCACCAACCTCTTCTTCTTCTTCTGCTTACTACTCTTCTTACTTTTCTCAAGATCCAAATCAATAGCCTCCTTCTTCTGCAACCTGGTGGATGGACGCTTCATAGAGGCTTCTGGAGTACTCACATTCTGACGGAGTTTGAAACGAGCACTCAGAACCATGTCGTCCTCATCATCTTCATTCATGGGCTCAGTAAGTGGAGGGATGGACTCAAGAGGAGGAGTATAGAAGATTTGTTCTTGAGGGGATTTGGGAAGAGGAGAACCAGGTTCTTCACTGGGTTTGTCAGTCACAGACTCATGTCGAGGAGACTCAAATAGGACTATGGTTCTCTCATCCTCTAATAAGGATGACGCTGCTCCCTGAGGTTCAGGAAGGGAAGAAGCGCCTTCAGAGGGGGGATTCGTAGAGGCAATGGCCATTATGTTTTTGGCCGCCTCTTTTTCTGGAGACTTCATGAGAGTCGAGGAATTGAGAAAGGAGGAATTGATGTACTGGTCAGGGTCGTCCTCTAAAGCGTCAGAGACTTGAGAAGCTTCAGAGGTTAAGGGTTCTGTTGGCGGTATAGATGAGGAAGGAGGTACAATGGTTGTTTCAACAGCTAGGCTTTTCTGTGGTGATTCAGCTGAAGGGGAAGAAGCAATGGGGGCTTCTGGGACTGGAGGTCCCTTGGGTGTTTCTGAGACGGGTGGGGGTGAAGAGGAAGTAGGAGTTGAGATGACAACCTCTTGAGGAGAGGATGCCTGACCCTCCACTGAGACAGTGTTGAGGTCAGTGGTGAGAGAGGGAGAGAGTTCATTTGAGGATGCCATTGTTGACAGCTAGAAAAAAGTTTCAGAGAGAGAGTGTGTGTCTTTTTCGAGTAAAAGAGAGAGTGAGTGAGGGTGTGTGTGCTGATAGGTTAGAGACGAAGAAGCTTTATAGGGGAGTGGAGTAATGAGGGGGAAGCGAAACGGGTTCAACTAGCGGTAGGCAGTTTTGGGAAAAGGGAAACGTGCAGGAGGAGTTGAAAGGGTGGAGTGATAGACGTGATAGACGTGTTTTCTGAAAAGGCGGATGATGTGGCAGCAGTAATTAATGCAGTTGCTTTTTGAAAAAGGAGAGAACACACATAACTACTAACCTGGGGTACAGGGACCAGGTCCCATACCTGTTGTTTTGTAAAAAAGATTACTCAGTCTCTTTTTGTTCTACAATGCCATTCCTTTAAATTCTGTAATCATCATGCGTGTCTACCTGCAACGATATTGATGTGAGTTAGACTTTATCATAAAACACTTTAGCTATCTGTACATGATTATGACATTCATAGCCAAGAGAGGGAAATGGGTTCCTAATTAGGTCTCAGCAGCCCCAGTGCCATTCTATTTTTCTCAAAATGTTCCTGCCCAGTGCCTTGGTGAAAATATCTGCCATCTGATCTTCAGTGCAGCAGAACCTCATGCAGATGTGCCTTTTTTCAACATTGTCTCTGAGGAAGTGATGTCTCACGTCAATGTGCTTAGTTCTCTTGTGTTGAACTGGGTTCTTTTCCATGTTGAGTGCGCTGGTGTTATCACACAGAAGTGGTATGTTGTCGATATATACTCCAAAATCCTCCAATTGTTGTTTGATCCACAACAGCTGAGCAGAGCAAGATGCATATGCAATATATTCTGCTTCAGCTATGGACAAGGCCACTGACTTCTGCTTCCTTTTACCCCAGGAGATTAGGCAAGATCCAAGAAAATGAGCCATCCCTGAAGTACTCTTCATGTCCACCAGATAACCTGCATAATCAGCGTCAGCATAACCAACAAGATTAAAATTGTCACATGAGGGATAGTATAGGACCAGGTCCTGTGTGCCCTAGCGTAGGATTCTTTTAGCAGCCTTTAGATGAGACTCCTTGGGATTGGATTGAAACCTTGCACATAATCCCACGCTGAACACAATGTCTGGCCTGCTTGCGGTGAGATAGGGTAAAGAGCCAATGATTCCCCTGTACATTGTTTGGTTTACAGGAGAGCCAGACTCATCCATGTCAAGTTTGGTAGCCACTGCAATAGGTGTGTCAATCACTTTTGAATCTTCCATGTCAAACCTCTTGACAGCTCCTTGATGTATTTCTGCTGACGGATGCATGTTCCTTTTGTGGATTGTTTCACTTGAAGTCCCAGGAAGAAGTTCAGTTCCCCCATCATGCTCATCTCAAACTCACTACCCATAAGCATTGCAAACTCCTTACACAGTGAGTCTGCTGTAGATCCAAAAATAATGCCATCTACATACACCTAGACGATAAGAAGGTTCCTTTCCCGTTTCTTCAGAAATAGGGTATTTTCAATCTTTCCTCGAGTGAATCCATTATCCAGTAGAAACTTGGATAGCCTTTCATACCAAGCTCTGGGGGCTTGCTTCAAGCCATACAGGGCTTTGTCCAATTTGAAAACATACTCTGGGTGAGAATGAATTTCAAACCCAGGGGGTTGCTTGACATATACTTCTTCCTTGAGATATCCATTTAGGAATGCACTTTTCACATCCATTTGATATAAGGTGAATTCCATATGAGATGCAAACACAATGAGAATCCGAATGGCTTCCACACGAGCAACAGGAGCAAAAGTTTCATCATAATCAATTCCTTCCTCTTGATTGTAACCCTGAACTACAAGCCTTGCTTTATTTCTGGTAGTTTTCCCATTCTCATCCAGCTTGTTCCTGAATACCCACCTGGTTCTTATGATGGTTCTGTCTGAGGGTCGAGGTACCAGATGCCATACCTTGTTTCTTTCAAACTGATGAAGCTCCTCCTGCATAGCAATGCTCCAATCTGCATCCTTCAGAGCTTTTTTGATATTTTTGGGTTCTATTTGGGATAAAAGGCTGAGAAGGCTAGGGAATTTATGGTTTTGGATCTGGTTTGAACTCTAGAATCAAAAGAAGTGATTATGTTATCAAGAGGATGAGAGCTCCTATGTTTCCAATTTGAGACTTGAATTTTATTTGAGGAAGAACTTGGTAGATTAGAGGGGTTTCCCTACGTTTCTTGTTCTGCTACCTGAGGAGTACCTTCCACAGCATCTCCAACTCTTTCTTCAGCTTTTGTGGGAGAGATTGGGGTACCACGTTCCTACTATGAACCAGAGGAAGAGGTTACATTGCCTTCATTAATTTCCTTGGCTTGACTCATCATGTCAGCCTTGCCATTTGATACATCAGAAATCTCTCCAGGAACCAGGAGTGGTTCATTGTCTTGATCATCACCATTTTCGTCCCTATTTGAGGAGGGAGTTTCATTAAAGAGCACATGAACACTCTCTTCTACACATTGGGTTCTTTTGTTGTACAATTTGTATGCGTTGCTTTGAGAGGAATATCCCAAAAAGATTCCTTCATCACTCTTGGCATCGAACTTTCCTAGTTGATCCTTCCCATTGTTTAGAATATAGTACTTGCAACCAAAGGCTCTCAGATGAGTTATTTTCGGCTTTCTTCCATTGAGCAGTTCATAAGGGGTGTTGGTCAGGAAGGACCTGATCATGCACCTGTTCACTAAGTAGCAGGCAGTGTTGATTGCTTCAGCCTAAAGGTTCTTAGCAATCTCACTATCAATGAGCATTGTTCGAGCCATATCTTCCAGGGTTCTGTTCTTCCTTTCCACTACTCCATTTTGCTGAGGAGTCCTGGGTGCTGAGAAGTTGTGTGTGATTCCATTTTCAGTGCAAAACTCATCAAATTTTGCATTATCAAATTCAGTTCCATGGTCGGATCTGATGCAAGCTACCTTTAAGTCCATCTTCACTTGGATTTTCTTTACAAAATCCACAAATACTTCAAATGTCTCATCTTTTGTTCTAAGAAATAATGTCCAAGTGAATCTTGAGTAGTCATCCACAATCACAAAAATGTACTTCTTTCCACCTCTGCTTGAAATTCTCATGGGCCCACACAAATCCATGTGAAGTAGTTCAAGAGGTTTGGATGTGCTGACATCTTTCTTAGGCTTAAAAGTTGATCTCACATGTTTTCCTTTGGCGCACGCATCACAGACTCTGTGCTCTTTGAACTTGGAGTTTGGCAGACCACGAACCAGGTCCTTCTTTATCAGCTTGTTCAGGAAGGAAAAGCTTGCATGACCCAACCTTCTATGCCAAATCTCTGCATCATCATCAACTGCTTTCAAACAGTTCACTTCATCGACTTCCAATGATTCAAAATCAGCAACATAGATGTTTTTGTGTCTCTTGGCTATCAACACCACTTCTCCAGTTACTAGGCTAGTAACGGTACACACTTTGGACAAGAACTCTACTTTGTTTCCTTTATCACAAATTTGTGAGACACTCAATAAAATATACTTCAAGCCATCCACATAGTACACATTTTCAATTGAGTGCTCCAAAGACTTTCCAACTCTTCCAACACATGTATCCCTTCTTTCCATTGCCAAATGATACATCCCCTCCCTACAGGGCTTTCAATGAGAGAAAATCCATAATATTTCCAGTCATATGCTTTGAGCATCCGCTGTCCATGATCCATTGTAGTCCAGCTCCTCTCACTAATCCATGCACAATTAAATCAATTGTTAGATTTAGGAACCCAAACAAGTTTGGGTCTCTTGTAGTTAGGAAAGGGATGAACAAGAACTCTTCTAGTCCATGCCGGTAGGCATTGATATTTCTTGCTGGGACCTGGTCTCTTCTTTGTATTCCTCTTGCCTGCAAACATCTTGTTTTTCTGGACTGATTGATCCCTGGCTGGGTAGCTTTCCTTGAAGTGCCCGTTGTTCCCACAATGGGTACAAAGCCAATGTTCTGGGACTGTGACATACTTGTTGTGTGGGTTGTAGGTAGTTTTCTCCTTTTGAAACCCGATCCCCTGCCTGTTTCCACAGTTGTTAAAGTACATAGCAGTGACAGCATCTGTGGACCAGGTCCAGTTCAGTGATTTTTTAAGATCAGATTTTATTTTGCTCACTTCAGCTTGCAACTCCCTATTTTTCTCAACCTCACTGCACAGACTCGTTTTGGCCTCATTCAGTTCTTTTTCAAGCTTGATATATTTTTCACTGGCTATTTCCTTTCCTCTATCCACACTCGAGGAACCAGGTTCTAGTCTAATTCCCTGAATGGTTTCCTCTAAATCTGTGATTACTATTAGAAGGTCATCTCTTTCCTGCTCAACAGCATTAATCCTCACACTCAGGCTAACCTTTTTTATTGCTTCGATTCTCCACTATTTCTTCCAGATCTACCACCACTACAGTTAGATCAACTCTCTCATTTTCTACCTTTCTTGTTTTTTCTTTTATCACATCCTTTTATTTTTCAAGATTTTTTATGGTATCCTTAAGGTCCACAACCACCACCATTAGGCCATCTCTCTCATTCTCAACACTGTTGATTTTACACATTAGAGACTCTTTCTCTCTTTCAAGGTTACCTATAGTTTCTTTCAAGTCAACCACACACACAACTATATCATCTCTAGTTTGTTCTACTTCTCCTAGTTCTATGGTCAATGAGTCCTTATCTTCAACTAAGCTGTAATAAGTATCAATGAGAACATTTGACAATGATATTAATTTTTTAGGAGAATAGGACTTCAGATTTCTCTGAACATACTTGAAGTTTACCTCATGTGTGTCATCATCATCAGATTGAGCCCTTAGAGCAAACAATGAGTCATACTCCTTAGCCTTGTTCTCAACTGCCATTATAGAGTTGTTTTCTGCTTCAGGTTCCTCTTCTGATTCGCTTGATGAATCTCCCCAAGCAGCAAGAGCCTTCTTCACAACGTTTTCATCTGCGCTTTTTCTGCTGAATCTTTTGTCAGGGACCTAGTTCCTCTTCGCAGCTTTGTCAGTGTTGTACTTGTAGGTGTCTTGCTTCAGCGGGCAATCTTTTCTGAAATGTCCGGGCTTACCACATTTATGACATAAGTCATAGTTTCTAGGCTTGCTTGAGCTGCCTCTTCTTGGTATTACCCTGTTCCTTCGAACCATATTTTAAAATCTCTTGGTGAGATAAGCCATGTCATTGTCCTCTTCGCTTGACTCAAGCTTTTCCGCTTGAAGAACCAGGTTCTTCTCCTTCTTGGGTTCTCTTCTTTCACTATCCTTTTTCCTTTTCATCTCATATGTTTTCAAGTTTCCTATCAACTCATCCATTGTTAAAGCCTGCAAGTCCTTTACTTCAGTGATAACATTGACTTTGCTTTCCCAGGAGCTAGGCAGAACACTCAAGATTTTTCGCACTAGCTTGTTCATAGGAATGACTTCTCCTAGAGAGTGAAGCTCATTGATAATAGAGGTGAATCTAGTATGCATATCCTGTATGGATTCATCGTCCTTTATCCTAAACAGCTCGTACTCAATAGTGAGCATATCAATTTTGGACTGCTTCACTTGTGTCGTTCCTTCATGAGCTGTCTGCAAAGCTTCCCAAATCTCTTTGGCTGATTGACATGCAGAGATCCTGTTGTACTCATCAGGTCCTATATCGCACACTAGAATTTTCTTTGCACAAAAATTCTTTTCCACTACTTTCCTGTCAGCATCGTTGTAGTCCTTCCTGGTTTTTGGCACCAGCAGACCAACCTCTCCAACCTTGTGCATAGGAACATGAGGACCATCATAGATGATGTCCCATAACTCAGAATCTTCAGCCATTATGAAGTTATGCATACAGGTCTTCCACCACCCATAATACTGATCGTTGAATCTAGGAAGTCGATATGTTGATTGTCCTTCTTCGAAGTTTGGTGGAGCAGCCATTACAGATCCTTTCTAGGTGTTAACCGTTTAGAAAGAGCCAGCTCTAATACCAATTGATATTTTCTATGATTCCACCAAACAATAGAGATACCAGGTCTTCTACTAGTTCCCACAGAGAAGTACTCTTAAAAAGCAAGTAACAAGACAAAGGATTTTTACGTGGAAAAATATCACTCAAGGGGACAAAAACCATGAGCTACACTTGTAGGATTTCAACTTCACTAACTTGTAATCTAAACTATTACAAGCCACTTTGTAATGAACTTCTTACAAAGACTTCAACACACTAACTTGTAATCACTTATTACAAGCCACTTTGTAATGAACTTCTTACAAAGACTTCAACACACTAACTTGTAATCACTTATTACAAGCCACTTTGTCACTCTCTAGTTACAAAGACTTTACACTTGTGACTACACTAGTCACTACAACAGTACAAGAAGTTTAAGGTTGAGAGATTCCTAACACGGTGCATCTACAAAAGCAAATAGGATACTATGAAACCAAAATGCAAGATTACAACTCAACTAAGAACACTAACGACACAAGCTGAAACTAGTCCGTCTTAGTGGAGTTGTCTTCTTACCCTTGAAACACTTGAGTCTTCAATGCTAGAGACCACTTCAATGCTTGAGAGAATGTTCCTAGTAAATGCTCAAGCGAATATCTTGTTTGTCTTCAAACAAGATATTAAAGACCTTGGCACATTCCAAGAAGGATGTCCCAAGGTCTTTAATATCTTGTTTGAAGACAAACAAGATATTAAAGACCTTGGCACATTCCAAGAAGGATGTCCCATATCTTGAAAGTACACTTCACACCCAATGGGAAGTGACTGTTGCACTGTTACTGCACTGTAGCGTGTACAGTTGCAGACAGTCACTTTTTTGCCACAACTTTTTACAGCTGTAGAGTTGGCCTGTACTTTTGTCTGTGAGTCTGTCAAGGGATCAGGTCCTTCAACTGGTCCTTATACGTTTAACAGTACACTGTCCAGAATTCCTTGAGTTAAAGCTGACTTGTTGTGCTGTCTACATATCAGGTCCTTTCTCTGATTCTTCATATAAAAGTTTGACAGATCATCAAAACAGAATATAGCCCATCAGTTACACTCTCTGACTTGTCAAATTAACCAATAAGAAAATGACACCCGTAAATTGTATATAATTATCTTATCAACGTAATTAATAAAAAATAAACACATTTAAAGCAAAAAAAGAAAAAAGAAAAAATTTCCTATTAACCTGACATGAGACCACCCCCATTCATCTTCTTCTTCCCTCCTCCCCGACACACATTTTTTTCATCCCCTTTATGACTTCCCCTAATTTTTCCTTATTCTGCAGCTAACCAATTAAAGACCCCAACTAACCAATTTGAGAGACCACCCCCATTCATCTTATTCTTCCCCCTCCCCCGACACACATATTCGTTTTCATCCTATTTCTGACTTCCCTAATTTTTCTTTATTCTACAACTAACCAATTAAAGACCCCAACTAACCAATTTCATCCTAACTGTTTGCCCAAGAAATGGAATGGTTTTGAAGATTGACAAAGGATCGAAAAGATGAACCAGGTCCATCACTGGAGACATAGACACATTCAGAATTAAAGGCACGTGAGGTGCACATGCAGGAGATAAACGAAATCTGGAAAATAAAGAGATATCTCTTGATCGAAAAGATTGCAAAATGATAAGGAGAAGGACTCCTTATTCAGTAAGAACAGAACCATAGATAAGGAAGGATTTGGGGAGTTGAGATCAACTAGAACTCTTCCACCAAGGAAGAGTAGCATTAGAACTACAGTAAATCTCTTGTATACTAATCCTATATATTGCAGATTATTCTTATTGTACAGGTACGCACAAAAGCAGAAGTTAAGCAAGAATTGAGAGCAAAATTAGCAAGGCAATTTTGAAAGCAGTTCGTGTGAGATTTAAGTGTGCGACTCTGAAGCTACTTGAACCAGCTAGAAGAACCAATTCCAAGTGTTGTCTTCTAGTCTAGTTTACTTGTAGTAGGTGATTTCAACTTGTACCTTTTCAGCTTTATCTAGAAGTGTCTGTAATAGGTACTGTGTGTTTCAAGTTATAGCTAACTTGGAGTTTGTCGCAAATAGCTAGAGGCTAGTTGCTACAATGGGATTAGAGGTAATCCTTAGGTTTACAAAGAGTTTTGTAAATGCTGTTTGGCTCACTGATTTAGTAAAGAGTAATCCTGCTGGGAAGTAGGTCATGATTTTTTCACCTTTAGAGCCAGGTGTGTTCCACGTAAAAATCTTTATGTTCTTTATTTTCTGTATTTATTATTCTGAAAACAGTCGAGGTTGGAACACATAGAAGAACCTGGTCCTACTATAACTAGTGCACGCGAAAATTGGACACCACAGAAATCACCCCCCCCCCCCCCCCCCCCTCTTGTGTGGTATTGACATTTAGAACATCAATTGGTTATCAGAGCGGGTTATCCTTGAAGAGGCTAACACCTTAGGAGAAGATCAAAATGAGTGCACCACCTGGGAACTGGGAAGGATAATCAACTGCTAGGCCACACTTTTCAATGGCCAGTACTGTTACACCTCATGTTTTCGTACGTGAGAGTACATCGTAAGTCAATTGATGTAAGCTGAGAAATAAGATTATATTTGATGGAATATAAAGTAAGTTAATCATGTTACATTGTAGGTTACAAATATTTAAGATCATGAATAACGAGTACCAACATGGTTGGAAATCTTAGAAGCTAAACCAATTGAAGAAAATAAGTTTCGTCGAAAGTCGACGAATTTGGAATGTAATAACATGTACTTTAGGGTGAGACTATGGTTCATTACATGATAAGGAGGTTATGCTATGAGTTAATGTTTATCGTATGATAGTTGTGCTCTACATTTTGAAGTCAAGCAAGTTGTGGAACAAAGGTTGGCAAAGGTCTTCACAAGTTACACTCATAATGTGCTGAACATTAGGTCATATGTAACTGAGATTTTCTCCCAATATACTTGGAATTATTGGATGATCTACCAGCCAAATTTAAGATCTATGATTCTAGTTTCAAATTCATTATACCGTTCATCGATACGACGTAGGCGTAGAGAAATATTTGTAGTTTTGCGAGACTGCGCAGACATCATAAGTGACAAGTAGGTGGATCACTAGAGCTTTTTGAGAAATATATTTCATGTGTTATATGAGGTCTTATTGGGACATATTATATACCAAATTGAAGGTCTTGGAATATAGTTTTCAACTCTCTTAACCGTTCATTCATACGACATCAGGATAAAACAATATAAGCGCAGGAGGATGGACCAATCCTAGGGTGCCAAGCTAGCACCTCTTTGCCTTTTCCAAACTTGATATATATAAACCTTAGGTCGGCTTTCTCTTCATTATTCAACATAAAACGACCAGAGAACACCCATAAACATAACCTCAAGCTATCTTCTAGGGTTTCAAAGAAGAATATCATCCCGAGCATGAAATCGAGAAGCAATAAAATCAAAACGATCCCTACGACGTAAGTGTCATTATACCGCCTCTCCTTTTTCTTTGTAGTTAGAGTTTTTGAAGTTACTTCATAGTTAAGAAACGTCTAATATCGGTATTTAAGTTCTTAAATATAAAGGAAGGTTTATAAATGTGTTTCCCAATAGTTAAAACTCACGGGACGGTGATCGGAAGCCGTGAGTACGAGTTATTTGACTTGTAACGGACTATTTTGTGTTATTGTTGCTGCGTGTTTTACTACTGTTTTGTGGAGTTTTAGAGGATAAAGGGTGTGGAGAAACACCATATAGATGTAGGTTTGTGAGCTGGTCGTTCGTTGTAATATTTTCGGGTTGTTTGACACGACTACGGTGGTCATCTTATGTATGAAGTGATTAGGTTGTGTGTGGACTATTTTGGGAGGATCAATATGATTAATATTGATGTTGTTGGGTTGTTTGGTGATTGTTTTGACTTGTGTGAAGTCATATATATAGGGGAGGTGCTGTCCGTTTCATCGTAAAATAGGTTGTGGTCGATACATAATAGTTATGACGCTTAAACGATAACGATAGTGTCGTTTCTCTTATTGTAGATTAAGGAGTTGTGACATTTGCGTAGCTTGAGGTTGGGGCAGTATATACAAGGTATGTGAGGCTATCCCTTTCCTTCTTTTGCACGACTCCGATTGTACATAATGCAATGAACGAGCTTCCAAAGATACTCTACTCTTAGAAGCTAGCAGTACTTACATTGTTTCCCTTCTTATGGAACAATTGATGTTGAGGTTGCTTCTCTTATTCTTATGTTATCAATGTTGTTGGTACTTCCTGATTCTTATAAGATTCTTGATGAAGAGTTAATCCTAATAACGTGTACGGAGAATATCGACCTTACGTCACTCCGAAGGGTTCGGAATATGATTCCAATGAGTCCTACATGCATTATATATATATATATATATCTATTTTACCCTACCGAGTCGCGCTATAGTCGGCCGGGTATGACACCTATTGTGCAACCACTGATCAGTTGGGTTTACCGAGTCCTCTTTGAGGCCGAGTATGATATGATGATGATGATGCCCACAGAGGCAAATGTTCGATGATGATGATGCCCACAAAGGCGATTGTTTTAAAAATATTATGTGTATATATGTAACATGCATTTCATGTTATTGTCTCTTAGAAGCACTCAGATGCTACAAGTTGTATCTCCTACATCTCTCTTTACATTATTGTTCTTATTTATGCTTTCCTGCCTTACATACTCAGTACTTTATTCGTACTGAC
>ML296316.1:0-36819 GCA_005239495.1 Nicotiana undulata
GACGCCACGGGGCGCGTCCAAGGGGTCATGGGGCATGGATGGAAAGCCGCCCATGACAGTTATATCAATTTTGGCCTAGAATGTTTAAGGCCTGATATTTTGCAAGAGGTAAAGCTGGGACTTGCGATATGTCTGCCTCCTTAATAAACCTATACCTCATTACCAAAGGAGTTATATAACCAACTTTAAATCTACATAAGGTTTACTCAGCGTGGAAGTCACGATTTCGAATTTTGGGGTGCTCCAGAGGGAGTACAATGGTTGGCAAGCTTCTAGACTATATGGTTCATGCCAAGATTTATCGGTATAGAGCTCTACTTTTGTGATCATTGTGCATCAATAGACATGAGAGTTACCCCAAAAGAATGATGAAAATGTATATGAATAAAGGGGGTAGCTCAGCAATATTGAGTTAACATAGTAAAAGAAGCAATTGGTCGTCGGTGTTTGTGACAAGCCTACGAAGAGGATGACCAGCCAATGCAGCATCAATTACTTGACTCAGTTCTCATAAATGCTTTTGAAAGATTTGTTTCTCAGACTCTCTATAATACGTGGCGCATAAGGTTTGAACGGTTGCATCAGGTCATATGACGATGTCAGAATATGCCATCAGGTTCGATAAGTTAGCCCGTCACACTCCTACTTCGGTTTATCTAGACAGAGAGCAAGTCCACAAACTCATTAAAGGGCTCAATTATGATTGTAAATTTTTTGTACGACTCATGGCAGGTTGATACTTTATTCTGTCTAGTGGTAGAATCTGTCCTAGACTTGGGAGAGTCATATTTCATAAGAGCACTCAGGTTACGCGTCCCATTGCAGTTACAACTAAACTTACATGTCGAAGGTGGAGGTTAGATTCCTAGAGGTGGAGACCCAGCATGTTGATATATTTTGTATGGTATGGATGACGTTGTTACATTAAATGGTGTCATTACAAAAACAATCTCTAATTAGTATAAAGTGATGATTTCCTGAACTTAATACGGTTATGCGTATCTAATAAAATTCTTCTAATATGATCTACTCTAGGGTGAGCTTCGTAACTCAAAAATCTACTTATGTGAATACTTGTATTGAGAAATTCTATGGAGATAGATGCGTCTATCATTACGTGTTGTAATTTTGTTTAACGGAAAATATTTAAAGGAAGGAAATGGAATGTTTCGATTGGCACGATACACATGTTGCTGGTGATTCAGAATTGAGGACGAGAGCCTCGCATTTTAATATGATTTGAGATGTTTAAATCGGGCTAAGAGCCGCGGTGGAAGTTATGTAAGGACGAGGTCCTTGTGATGGAAATTCTTGTGTTTAAATTCTCCCTTGTGAATTAAACTTTTACTATAGTACTGGTAGGGAGTCATTCCTGTTAGGCTTATTCAATAATTTATGTATAAAATAATGATAATAACCACAATAATAAATGAATAAATAATAATAAAAGTAATACTAATAATAAGTAAGTAAATAAAGAAATTAATTAATTAATTAATTAACTGTGAATAATTTGCTAAATCCGTGTTATGATTATTGAGCTTTGACCTACGAGGTATGTGCCCGCCCGTGTGGCGTTAAATGATACACGTTAATTCGGGTATATAATTATGAGATCTTCATGAATCGCGTCTCGTTATCAGTATTGTGAAGGTTTGAAAGGAGATTATTGTTAACGTGAAGCTGTTTGATAATTCTATAATTGGCAATGAACAACTATTAAGAAAATAGAGGCGGTCAAGAACTGGACTAGACCCACTACAACCACGGAGATTAAGAGTTTCTTGGGTTTGACGGGTCACTACCATCGTTTTGTGGAGGGGTTCTTATCCATAGCAGCCCTAATGACTAATTGACTCAGAAAGGTGCCCCATTTAAATGGTCAGGTGAGTGCGAGGCGAGCTTTCAGAAGCTCAAGACAGCCTTGACTTCAGCACCGGTGTTGGTATTACCATCAGGTTCGAGTTCTTTTACGGTATATTGTGACGCTTTTCGAGTTGGACTTGGAGCAGTATTGATGCAGGATGGCAGAGTGATTGCATATGCGTCTCGTCAGTTGAAAGTCCATGAGAAGAATTACCATGTTCATGACTTAGATTTGGCAGCCATTGTTCATGCATTGAAAATTTGGAGGCACTATCTTTGTGGCGTGCCGTGTGAGTTTTTTACTGACCATCGTAGTCTCCAGTACTTATTCAAGAAGAAAGATCTAAATTTGAGGCAGCGAAGATGGTTAGAGTTACTAAAAGATTATGATGTCACCAGATTGTATCACCCAAGGAAGGCCAATGTGGTGGCTGATGCATTGAGTAGAAAGGCGGTGAGTATGGACAACCTTGCATATATTCCAGTTGGTGAGAGACCATTGTCTTCAGACATTCAGACGTTGGCTAATCAGTTCGTGAGGTTGGATATTTTCCCCAGCAGTGTTCTAGCTTGTACAGTCGCTCGGTTCTCTAATTGAGCGTATCAAAGGTCGCCAGGATGATGACCCGCATTTGATGGTCCTTAGGGACACAATTCGGCACGGTGGCGCTAAGCAGGTTACAATTGGAGATGATGGTGTTTTGAGGATGCAGGGTCGGTTATGTGTGCCTAATGTTGATGGCCTTCGTGAGTTGATCCTTGAGGAGGCTCACAGTTCTAAGTATTCGATTCACCCAGGTGCAGCCAAAATGTACCAAGACTTGAGGCAACATTATTGGTGAAGAAGAATGAAGAAGGACATTGTTGCGTATGTGGATCGTTTCTTAAATTGTCAGCAGGTAAAGTATGAGCATCAGATACCTAGTGGTTTGCTACAGTAGATAGAGATTCCTGAGTGGAAGTGGGAGCGTATCACTATGGACTTCGTTGTTGGATTCCCACAGACTACGAGGAAATTCGACGCAGTTTGGGTTATTGTGGATAGGCTGACTAAATCAGCACACTTCATTCCAGTGGCAAGTACTTATACTTCGGAGAGGTTGGCAGAGATATATATTCGAGAGATTTTTCTCCTTCGCGGTGTGCCCGTGTCTATCATTTCTGATCGAGGTACGCAGTTTACTTCGCACTTTTTGGAGGTTCTTGGGATCAGTTCTTGCCGTTAGCGGAGTTTGCCTATAATAATAGTTATCAGTCGAGCATTCAGATGGATCCTTATGAGGCATTATATGGCAGATGGCGTATATTTTCAGTTGGATGGTTTGAGCTGGGAAAGGCTCGGTTACTGGGTACAGACTTGGTTCAGCAGGCCTTAGATAAGGTCAAGATTATTCAGGAGAGACTTCCTGCAGCTCAGTCTAGGAAAAAAAAAGAGTTATGCCGATCGTAAGGTTCGTGATGTGGCATTCATGGTGGGAGAGAGAGTATTGCTTCGTGTGTCGCCCATGAAGGGTGTTATGAGGTTTGGAAAGAAGGGTAATTTGAGCCCTATGTATATCGGGCCTTTTGAGATTCTTGATAGAGTGGGGGAGGTAGCTTATAGACTCGCGTTGCCTCCAGAGTTATCCTCAGTTCATCTGGTATTCCACGTGTCTATGCTCCGGAAATATCGTGGTGACCCGTTCCACGTGTTAGATTTCAGCTCTGTCCAATTGGACAAGGACTTGACTTATGAGGAGGAGCCGGCAGCTATTTTAGACCGGCAGGTTCGTCAATTGAGATCTAAGAGTTATCCATCAGTTTGAGTGCAGTGGAGAGGCTAGCCCGTTGAGGCAGCTACTTGGGAGTCCGAGTCAAACATGCAGAGTAGATATCCACACTTGCTCGCCAATTCAGGTAATTTTCTATGTCCTTTCGAGGACGAACGTTTGTTTTAGAGGTGGAGATTGTGATGACCCAAGGGGTCATTTTATGAATTTAGACTCTGTTACAGTCTTAATAGCCCTAAAAGGTTAATTTTAAATACCCCAATTTGCGTGCGCAATCCGGGCGTGAAATCGAAAAGCTTTTATGTGAAAATATAAGATATAATAATTTTTAGAATTAAAATTTTGGTTTTAGTTGACTTGAGTCAACATTTTGAGTAAACAGACTCGGATCTATGTTTCGACGATCCCGGGAGGTCCGTAGTAAAATATGGGACTTGGACGTATGCCCGAAATTGAATTCTGAGGTCCCAAGCCTTAGAAATCAATTTTTGAAAGAAATTATTTTGCTGAATTATTAATTAGATAATGAAATGAACTAACGTTTGAAACCATTGGTATCGGGCCCGTATTTTGGTTCCGGAGCTCGATATAGGTTTGTTATGATATTTAAGTCTTGACTGCAAAATTTGGTGAGAATCGGAATTTATTTGACGTGATTCGGACGTCCGGTTGATAAATAGTGAACTTTAAGTGTTCTTTAGAAAAATAATGAGTTTTGATGTTTAATTCATAGTTTTATATGTTATTTTCATAATTTGATCGCACGAGCAAGTCCCTATGATGATTTTAGAAATGCGTGCATGTTTGGTTTAGAGCCCCGAGGGCTCGGGTGAGTTCAAATAGGTTTGAGTTGTGTTGTACTCGTTCTTTCTTATGCTTCGACGTCGTTTCTTCAATCATAAATGATATCATATTAAACAAATGAGCTCCGATTTCTGTTTTGAATGAAGTATTAGATCCGTATCGTAATTACAGACCCGTAGTAAAAAGAATCATCGAATTTGAACATCGTATGAGGATTTTATGGTCATTTTACTAAGGTTGTCAGATTGGTTAGGTTAATTACGAAATTACCACTAACGGCGTATTAAAAATCTGCACTATTTGCAAATATTAAAACCTACATATCTCCTCCATTATAAGGTCAAATTGAGTGATTCAAAATCCCCACTTGACTATAATTTCACAAGAAATCCATTGGAGACATAAAATTCGAGTTTCGCAATCGTTTGGCACGAGAAACGAGGTAGAATAGCTGGCAGAAAAATATATATAAAACGGGCAGACTTCTTCTTCAAATTTTCGAACCCCACGGCCCTAGGAATGAATTTCTTCACCAAATATCATCCCCAAGTCATAGGTAATCAATTTTAAACTTTAATCTTTTAATTACTCATTATTTTTCATCACTTTTAAATCAAAAACTAAGAATTTTCATGGTAAAATTGAGGGTTTGAGTAGAATTAGGAAATTTTGTAAAAGCCGAATCTTTACCTATAATTGAGGTCGTATTTCGAAAATAATTATATATTTGGGTTCGTGGGTGAATGAGTAAACGTAATTTGGTCCGAACCCCGAGTTTAGACCAAGCAGGCCCGGGGTCGGGTTTTCACTTTTTTTTAGAAAACTTAGAAAAAATTGTAATTTTCAATAAAGTTAGTTCCTTTAGCCTTAATTAATTATATTGAGTTAATTATGATTAGATTCGAGCCAGATTCTAAAGGAAAAGTTGTAATTGAGCAGTGAGTGACTTGCAAAATTGAGGTAAGTGCTTGGTTTAGCCTTCACTTGAGGGAATAGGAATTCCCAATTTGTTTGTTATGTGAATTAGCATGTGTGTGGTGTATAGTTGAGGTGAAGAGTATCTATGAACCACCAAATGGTCGGTTAAACATGATCTCTTCCCCGTTCCCAATTTAGTTGACTCTTGTCTTAATTGTTCTATGTTCATTATTGTTTCTATGACTACTAGGCTTTATTACATTGTTGTTAAATATTATTTGGCTATTTTGTAAGAGTATTGGTTGCGTGTTTGGTTCCCTTGTGGTACAGAAAGGTTGGGCAGTTTGACCCTATTTTTGAAAATATATTTAAATATTCATGTCGATTTCATTTTTGATAATATTGAGAAAGTTGTGAGAAATGCAGTTTAACTGTTTCGTGATTGTTGAGGTTCACGTGGTTATTTGATTTCATTTGATTATTTCCAATTGTTGTAGTAAGTGCGTTAAAAGTGTTGGATGTTCTCTTGATTCTATCATGGTACATAAAGATTGAATTGTGTTGACAGTATTACGGTGGTTACATATATCCTGACTGGTTTTATTGTGGGATGATATTGGGTAAAGCTTACGAGATATACTGTTTTCTGTTTGAGATTGGTAAAATAAAAGTGTTGTGAAAGGCTTGGCCTGAACTGGGAAGGTTTTTGATGACTAAACAAAATTTGATTGTGATAAGGGGGTTGTGATAAGAGGGATAATTAATAATGATAAGGGTGGACAGATGGGATCGGATTGCACGCCGCAACAAGACAGTGATAAGGGAGTATAATTATGTTTTACTGATTTTATTATAAAGATTTGGAAATTTATTGTTTTACTCTACAGTTTTTCTCAAATTCTGCACATACGGTTATTTTAAAGTAAAGTTTGAAAATTCGGAAACTTGTGTGAGATCTTGGTGATAGTTGAGGTCTGGAATAGGCGACTGAGTTTTTATATTTATTGTTTCAAATTATATTTTTTTTGTTCGTGTAGAATTGTTTTGTTGCGTTATTGTATACATTATTGTCACAGGTTATATATTGTTAATGCACGCGTAGCCTCGTCACTACTTCATCGAGGTTAGGCTCGGCACTTACTCAGTACATGTGGTCGGTTGTACTGATACTACACTCTGCACTCTTTTGTGCAGATCCAGGTACTAGCCAGCAGTAAGGATTTTTAGTAGCAGTTATCCACTTTTCTGGAGACACGAGATATATCTGCCGACGTTCGCAGATCCCGAGAGTCTTCTCCTATTTTCATAAACATTGTTTTATTATATTCAGAATAATTACACTATTTCTTTCAACCCAGTATTTGTAGTATTCTTTAGTAGTTCGTGACTTGTGATACCAAACTCTGGGGTAGTTCTAGATCTATTTATATAATTAGTTCGTGGTTCGTTTTATTCAATTGTTTATTATTTTATCTTTGAAAATTATTTATCGATCAATGGATTCAGTTTACTTTAGATTATTTTATTATGTATAAATGGATAATAAATGCAAAGTAGTTAATCGAATTCTAACATTGGCTTGCCTAGCAAGTGTGGTGTTAGGCGCCATCATGATCCCTAAGGTTGGGAATTTGGATCGTGACAACAAGATAGGAGTTACAATGAAGAAAAAAATACAAGATTACAACTCAACTAAGGACACACATAGACTCATATGGAACTGGTCCGTAGTGGAGTTGTCTTCTTGTTCTTGACACACTTTGTGACTTCAATGCTAGATAAGATCTTCAATGCTTGAGAGAGTATCACTAAATGCTCAAGTAAATATGTTGTTGTCTTACACCATGTTATTATACCTCAATGATATCCCAAGGATGATGTCCATACTTAGTTGGTACAAGCCTCTTCCCAATGTGAAGTGACTGCTACACTATTTATGTACTGTAGCGTGTACAGTTGTAGGCAGTCACTTTCTGCAGTTGCTTTCTAGATGTGGAGTTTACTTGTACTTCTGTCAGGGAAACACCAAGGGATCAGGTCCCTAATTTGGTTCTTGTGAAGCCACAATCACACTACCCAGATTGTCTTAAGTCCATTGTTGAATGACTGTACCAGGCATGCATCAGGTCCTTTATCTAGTTCTAAACAGAAAGTTTGTTAGATCATCAAAACATAATACTAAGAAACCTTAAGCCCATTATTTATGTTAGGGTTAGGGGTGTTTGTGAAAAGTTTATTAACGGTAGGGATATATTTATACGTAAAGTATAACGAAAGTTAAATGTAAATAATTTTTGAAAGTATAGAGGTATATTTGACCCTGTATGGGTCAAAATCCGACCGAGTTCAGCGAATGCAAATGAATAGGGACCCCGATGTTATGGATGAAGTCGAGCAGGGCCTAATAGCGAAGAGCTGCCCAGCAAGATATCAAGGCCGAGGTCGAGCAGATAAGCATAGTAGTAACGACTAGGATAGTCTTGGACTTACCAAAAGGAATATTCCATTGAATATTCCCCTGGTTGTACTTTTTGGGGTTTTCTAGGAATATCCCTTATAGATAGTAAGAGATAGGGAACAACAAGGGGGGATTCACTTTCTGATAAGAACACTTGTAAGAAGTTGACTCTTGAGAGATAATACAAAAGGCTTGACTTACCACTGTGATTGATTTTATTGTTTATTTTACCTTTCCACTCACACGATCCAAGAACACTGTGTCCATCCTCATATTTAGCTATAACACGTTGCTTTCAGAAGGATGAATCATCCATATCATTCAATATTTGTCACGATCCAATTGTCCCCTCCGTAAGACGTCGTGGCGGCACCTAGTCGCTACGACTAATTAAGCCTAATAACATCGAAATAACAAAAATAAAGCAATAACTGAACAACTAAACTTTAACAAATACTATATAATGGTAGAATGTCGCTCGACATGTATAAGTAAAACCAATACTCGAAGATACACATTATTTTCCAAAACCCGGAATCACGAGTCACAAGCTCTAAGAAAAAAACTGTCTAATTGTCTCCTATACACAGTCTAAAGAGATAAGGAGGGAAAAACAATATAAAAGATAGAGGGGGACTTCGAGGATCTGCGGGCGCGTGCAGATATACCTTGAAGTCTCTGGTAGGCTACTGCGGCTGCATTAATAATGAGGCGGACGAGAGGTACCTGGATCTGCACACGAAAATATGTGCAGGAAGGGTGTGGGTACACCACAATGGTACCCAGTAAGTGCCAAGCCTAACCTCGATCGAGTAGTGACGAGGTCAAGTCAGGACCTTACGGAACGTGTATATATATATATATATATATATATATATATATATATATATATNAGAACGGTATTCGGGGAGATCCCCCTGTCTTGCATATTTACTTTGGGACTACGGAATGGTATTCCGGGAGATCCCCCTGCACATTTACGTTTGGGACTACGAGACGGTATCTCGGGAGATCCCCTTGTTGAACTGTTGTGTTCTATGATTTGTTCATTGTTACATTTCAGTATTTATTATTGTGATATATATATATATATATATATATATCACAATAATAAATACTGAAATGTAACAATGAACAAATCATAGAACACAACAGTTCAACAAGGGGATCTCCCGAGATACCGTCTCGTAGTCCCAAACGTAAATGTGCAGGGGGATCTCCCGGAATACCATTCCGTAGTCCCAAAGTAAATATGCAAGACAGGGGGATCTCCCCGAATACCGTTCTGTAGTCCCAAAGTAAATATGCAGTACAAGGGGGATCTTCCGAAATACCGTTCCATAGTCCCAAAGTAAATATGCAGCCAAACAACAGTTCAATAACCATGGCACTGATTCTTACAATCTATCTTAATTACAAGATAAGGGAAAACAGGTAAAAACCACCAAACATGTTGCACGTAGTTCAAGTAGACAGTTAAGGCAAGTAGGCACGCTTTCTTAGTCTAACATAATGCTACACAAGTTAATAAGTTCAATTAAGAGGAAAGACATGTTGTGCTTTAATGAAAATCGAGTTTTTCAACAAATAGCCTGTGTACGTACTCATCACCTCACGTATACGACACTCATATAACAACAATAGTACCAATCCTTAGGGGAGTTCCCTCACACAAGGTTAGGCAAGCCACTTACCTCGAACCAAGCTCAAATCAATCTGAAATTACGCACTTTCCACGAATATCCGACTCTTAATGGCCCAAATCTAGCCAAAACCAATTACATAACATAAATATAACTACAAGAAACTAATCTAACAAACGGAATCAAAGTTAAAGCAAGAAATTGAAAAATCACTCAAAATGTCTCCTCGGGCCCACGTCTCGGAATCGGGTAAAAATTACCAAATACGAACACCCATTCACTCACGAGTTCACTCGTACAAAAATCATCCAGAACCAACGCCTAAATCCCACTCAAAACCGGATTCTTGGTTGGGGAACTTTCCCCCCATTTTCCCAACTTCCTCACTCAAATTCATTAATTAGATGAAGAATTCAATAGTAGATTAATGAAATATGATCAAAATCGAGTTAAGCATCGTTACCTAATAGTTATCCCTGAAAATACCTCGAAATTTTGCCTTCCACCGAGCTCCCAATTGAATTTTGTGATATGAACTTCAAACCCTCGAAAATCCCCTTTTCTGCCCAGTGATTTCCGCTTCTACGATCCCAAGATCGCATATGCGGTCCCGCTTCTGCGGCTGGGACTCCGCATCTGCGAGTTTTCATTAAACTCCAGAGTCCGCACTTGCACTCCTTCGTCTGCATCTGCGGATGCGCTTCTGCGGCTAATCGTCCTCTTCTGTGGAGCCTTGGATCCCTCTCACCTCCGTATTTGCGACAACCCTTCCGAGATGCGACTCCGCTCCTACGACTACCTCATCGTATCTACGACCCCCTGAACTTTACACCCAAACCCACACCTGCGACCTCAGCCTACTTCTGCAGTTTCGCACCTGCGGACCCCCACCGCAGGTGCGAAAGACACCAGAACCATCAACTCAGCAATTTCTCCTAAGCCCATTTCAACCCGTTAAGTAACCGAAACTCACTCGAGGCCCCTGGGACCTCAACCAAACATACCAACCAATCCTAAAGTCCCATACAAACTTAGTAGAGTCTTCAAACCATATCGAACAACATCAAAAGCACTAATTATACACGGATTCAAGCCTAATGAACTTTGAATTTCTAATTTCTACAAACGACGTCGAAACATATCAAATCTCGTCCGAATGATCTCAAATTTTACACACAAGTCAAAAATGATACTACGAACCTACTTCAACTTCCAAAATTCCATTCTGAGACCGATATCAAGATTTTCATTGCCGACCAAAATTACCGAAATTCCAACTTTCGCTAATTCAAGCCTAATTATGCTACTGACCTCCAATTCATGTTCCACATGAGCTCCTAATGTCTAAAATCACCTAACGGAGTTAATGGAACTATCAAAATTCGAATCTGAGGTCATTTACACAATAGTCGACATCCAGTCAACTTTTTCCAACTTAAGCTCCAAATTAAGAGACTAAGGCCTCATTTGTTTGCACTTAATGGAGGTCGGAATCTTAATCGCTCAGATGCATCCCATTAAGTACAATTGTTTTTTAGAACTTAACCCTACTTATTCAGATCCAGTCCACTAAGTCTATTTATTTTTTCTCTTTTAAAACCTTTTAATAAGTCTGAATGCATCTGACCGAAACAGACCCACAACAAAGTCCTAATGGCGCTCATACTCTTAAAAACACGGTAAACGTGATTTTCCCAATTATTCCCTCAACAAATTTTGCAACTATTCACTCAAAAATAAGGCTATATTTTAGCACATTCCATGCTTTCTTCTTCATCTTCCGTGCATAAAGTTTCACGCCTATCTCTCTCACTCTCCATTTATCATCGGCTATCCAATTCTTTTTTCTATTGAACAGGTAAGATTCTAACCTGTAGAAAATATTTTGCTATTATTTTATGAAATTTGCAATAAGCTTGCCTATTATTTTGTAAAAGTTATAATTGTATGAGTTTCAAGATCTAAAGTAGTATTTTTGTTGGTCACCGTTGAAATATATTTCTGCATATTGTGCTTTATAGAGGAGTATGTTTGATATTTTTTTATTAGTTATGTTAAAGAAAAACTTTGTAAGATATAACAGTTTCCCCTGCATCCCAAATGGATTAGGCGAGTCAGATATACTTGTGTGTTATATGATTTTTAACTGAATTAAGAACCATATTAATAAGGGCGTGTAGGGATGAGGGTTGGTGATTCTAGAATTAGGGTGTATGCTTTCATTAGATATAATTTTTTATTGTGATTGCTGAAACAGATCATTATGTGTCAACAACTTCTTATTTAGCTTCCACTTTTGGGTCTGTGTCATTGTTCTGAAGTCTTGATGAATGTTTCTGCATATTGTGCTTTATAGAGGAGTAGGTTTGATATTTTTTTGATGTATCACTGCTTTTGCTTTGGTCAGTGTTGGTGTTTGTGTAACTATGATGATACTTATCACTTTTTCTACATCAATATCTAGACTCTGCTTTTTGAAGCTTTGAAACAATTCCAAAGCAACAAAAGGCTTCCAATGATTAGCATAGCCACCGATCATGGTAGACCATGTAATAATATTTTTATCATAGTCCAAACTAAATTTTAGTCCCCACATTTCATCAAATAAATGCATTGCTTCCTCTTAAGTCGTGGGGAACTATGGGTAAGTGATAAGTGAAAGTGACAGAAGCACCCTCTTTGTCAGCATTCTTCTTAGTCCTTGCATTGACCTGACACAGTTGAGATGAGGGTAAAAATAGTTTTTGCACTTCGTGTAATTTAATTTGTTCTAGCAGGTTGCTTGTCTTGTTTCTCCGACTCTAGTTTGATACTGTTGCGAGCTAGAATTTTCACTAAGAAGAGTCAAAATATAAATAAGTAAGTATGCAGAGAAATCAAGGAGGGTCAACATATAATATATATACACAAAAATTTAAAAACTAACTTATCTATGCAATGTGAGTTTTCGACGAAAGGGTGTCAATTGACTCCTTTTGCCTATGAACGGCTTCGCCACTGATTATATATTTTATGAACGATTATCTATATTTATCTTTTAGGTGACATGATAATTTGTCGCATTGTCTGTGCGTAAAATTTAACTCTTAGAAATGCATATATAATTGTATCTGGTGGTGATTATTTGTGGATAAATTATTTTTCCAGATCTTGCTAAACTGTCATGGAAGTTTCCAGATTTAACATAGCCATCTATCATTATAGTCCATGTAACCTAAAATCATCACATTCCAAGCAGCCAAATACTTACTAGGCATAACCTCAAAAAGATTCCTTGCATCTACCATATTTCTCTTGTGCTATGCTTTATTAGCTCCTATTCTCCTCTTACTGGTCTCTTAGATAACACTGCACTCTGGTCTTCTCTATTGCTGTGAAATTCTCAGTGGTCCTCTTGAGCTTCTGGTTTTTTTGTCTTCATTTGCCTCATCAGTTCATATTCTATAATCATTATTATTTTATATTTTAGCTACGGAACAATCTAGTGAAAATTTGAGAGCGAGTTGGAAAAATATAGATGTAGTAAAAACATTTTTAGAAAGTTGTATTCAAGAAATATCCTTAAACGGGAGACTTGAAAGTAGTTTAAAGGCAGATTCATGGAACAAAGTTAAACTAGTTTTGGAGATTACTCATGGCTTTAGTGTCACGCAAAAGCAGGTGAAGAATCATTATGATTATCTAAAAGAAAAGTATCAAGCTTGGCTGCCAATAACCAAAAAGTCCGGCAATATTTATGACCCAACAATCAATACCATTCTAATGTTTAATAGTGAGTGGGGTGAGTACATAAAGGTTAGTTCATTATCAAGTAATTTAACTTTTCCTTTTTTCCTATAAAAAAATAGTTTGCCGTGCATATAAAAATCTCTTTATTATAGGCTCATCCAAAAGTAAAGGCATTGAAGACTTCGCCTCTACCACTCCCAAATCTTTGTATAAAACTTTTTGAGGGTTATACAACAACATAAATTCATGGTTGTAGTCCAAACTGTACATATCCCCGCTCCGATGTATCTTCTGCATCTACTACTATAGATGTAGATACACTTGATAGCGTAGAAGATTAGTTGGTAATAAGAATTATGGAGCTCCTACTGATTATCCATCTCAGTATTCAGTTCCAATTGAAAAGAAACATTTGGGAAAGAAACAAAAAACTGCATCGTCTCAATTGGACATTAAAGAGAAGATGAGTATTGCATTAGAGTAATTGGTTAAAAAAATAGCGGGCTTGACGTTGAAGAGTGTATGGTAAAACTAGAAGAACTTGGATGGGAAGAACCATTATACAGTGTGTCACGACCCAAAATCCATAAGGTCGTGATGGCGCCGGACACCACTGTCAGGCAAGACAATCATTTAATAGTTGAGTTTAATTCTTGTTTTAACAATTTTTGAATTTATTACCTTTCATTTCATTGCATAACAAATGAATAAATCTTCGTTAAATAAATACGACAGATAAGAAATTCAGTTTATTAAATTAAATCCCAAACACATCCTAGAACCCGGTGACACAAGTACATGAACAATTTCTAAGAATTTTACAAATACAACAAAGCTTGTCCGAAATAAAAATTGGACAAGGAATAAAAATGAAAATACAATACAAAGAGGAAGACTCTGCCGGCTGCGGGTCGCCTCTGGTTGTTGCAGCTCGTCTAAGTCTCCAAGTCAACAATATTGCTGTGAAAGTACATGTGCAATAAAAATTCACAGCAAGTGTAGCATGAATACGAAAACAATGTGTACTCAGTAAGTATCCCGCCTAACCTCAGAGAGGTAGTGACGAGACGTCAACTTTGACACTTTGCTAGAGGTCAATTAATATCAGGTATAGTAACGAAATAAATAAATACGAAACAGAGTAAATGTATATAACCAACAAGAATAAATCACATGGTAAGATTCCTCCTTACAATTTACTCAGATCTCAATTAGCCATTTATTTCCATAAATATAACGTATACATAGATACAGTTTCACCCCAAAATAGGTTGTTATACTTCAATTAAGGGGGAGAACCCTTGGGTACACTGGCTTCTAGCCAAACATTACACACGATTCAGGGAAGATGGTAAGTACATAGGAAATGCCGAGGCGTACGGCCCGATCCTACATAAAAGTAAAATGTGCACTGCCGAATGGTCGAACGGCGCGAACCATAGATGCATCTATTAACCTGCCGAGGCAAACGGCCCGCTCCCATGAGAGTGTGGTACATAAATCATGTCGAGGCGAACGGCCCGATCCCATAAGAGTGTGGTACATAAGTCCTGCAGAGACGAACGGCCCGATCCCATAAGAGTGTGGTAGGAGGATTTACCCCGCTCGTGAATCATACATGCGACGCGGTTACATATAAATTTCTCGAGTTATTAAAGTATTCTTCCTTTTTCCTCTCAGAAATATGAACTTTCTGTGAAAACTTTCAAGGTTCCCATTTTTATAACAAATTCTCGATTCTTATTAAAATTTGTTAAATAAGTACGCTCAATCTAGATTCTACTCAAAGCAAATAACAACACAAATCAGATGTAATAACGACAAAGCATGATGTAGGCCTAAAACTACCCGGACATAGGCATAACTAGTAGCTACGCACGGACTCTCGTCACTTCGTGCGTACGTAGCCCCCACAAATAGTAGCACATATTTAATAATTTCACCTATGGGGACAATTCCTCCTCACAAGGTTAGAAAGGAGACTTACCTCGTTCCGAAACTCCATAACCGACTCCCAAGCCCTTCTGATGACTCCAATTGATGCACAACGCCCAAAACTACCCAAATAACGACAAACCAGTGAAAATATACTCTAATATTTGTTAACAATTCAAATTACATAAATTCCCAACTCCGCTCAGAGAATTGACAAAAATGCCATCGGGCCCGCGTGCCCGGAAATCTGAAATTTCTCGAAAATAAACTCTACCCGTAGTCTTACTAGCTCAAATATACAATTTACTCTAATATTCATGCTCAATTCGTGGTAAAAATCCAAATCACCAAATTTTTAGGTTTTCTTCAAAATTCCATATTTTCCACAATTTCCCATACTCAAATATGTACCTAGACCATGCATTTAACTTTAAAAAATGAGTTGGAATAACTTACCTTGTGATCCTTGGCGAAAATCCCTCCTTGAAGCTCTCCACAATCGCCCATACCAAATGAAAATAGGAGAAGAAATGACAAAATTCCCGTTTTTAAAACAATCTGCCCAGGCCTCATTTCCGCACTTGCGGTCCATACCTCGCACCTGCGCTCCCGCAGATGCGCCCAAGAGCCCGCACATGCGGGTTCCTGCCAGGCCAGCCAAACTTCTCACTTGCGGCCAAAGCCTCGCAGGTGCGGTCACACCAGATGACAGCAACCTCAGCACTTCTCCAACTTCAAATTTTTGATTCGTTAACCCCCCGGAATCCTACCGAGGCCCCCCGGGACCCCGTCCAATCACACCAACTTTTCCCAAAACATAATACGGACTTGATCGAGGCCTCAAATCACATCAAACAATATTGAAACAACGAATCTCTCTCCAATCCAATCTTTAAGAACTTAGGAATTTCAACTTCTACATCCGACGCCGAAACCTATCAAATCACATCCAATTGACCCCAAATTTTGCACACAAGTCATATTCGACATTACGGACCTGCTCCAACTTTCGGAATCACATTCCGACTCCGATATCAAAATTTCCACTTCCGACCGGATTTCTCAAAAACCTTCAAACTTTTATCTTTAGCCAAATGACTTCAAAATCACCTACGGGCATACGAATTCACTTCCGATCGCGCTCCCAACTCCAGAATCATCATACGAAGCTATTCCCAGACTCAGAATTCCAAACGGACATCAATATCACCGAAATGCGCCTCAATCCAAAATTAGGAAATTCTTTCAAAAATGTTGACTTCCACAATATCTGCCGGAACGCTCTCGGGTTATCCAGAACCCGATCCGGACATACGCCCAAGTCCAAAATCATCATACAAACCTATAGGAACCTTCAAATCCTGATTCAGAGGTCGTTTACTAAAAATCTCAACCTTAGTCACTTTCTCCAACTTAAGGCTACCAAAATGAGAATTTTTCTTTCCAAATCCACCCGAACTTCCCGAATTTCAATTCCGACCACACCTATAAGGCATAATACCTCAAATGAAGATGCTCATGGCCTCAAACTGCCGAACGACGTGCTAGAGCTCAAAACAACCGGACGAGTCGTTACATTATCTCCCACTTAAACAGACGTTTGTCCTCGAACGTGCCAAGAGCTGATCTAGAGTTATCTGAAATCACTGTGTAACACCTCGTGCACCTGTCCGTTCTACCACAACCCAGTTGAGCACATTAGCGTGATCAAACCTGAAGATATCCTCTGTTATCCATGCAATAAGCTCAGAACCCAGTTCCAACACTTGAGATTCCTTTGTCATGCCTGTTTTCAATATATAAGCACCGTATCAACTACCACGTGAGGTACCAAAACATGAGTGCATACCTTTGCTGAATTTAGCACCATACACCGCATATTTCACCATCCAATCCACAATGACATTCCCTGAACCTTAATAGCCCAAAAATTCCACGTATTTGATGCTCCCAATGCACCTATATATACATCCCGCTATAATGCTGACGATACCACCACACAAAGAAGATGTGCAGAAATTCTAACCAACTGCAGAGTTAACCAAACATTGAATCTCTCCTTTTTGACTAAAATCATCACCTCATTACTAACCAAATACTGGTAATTGTCCGGTAATATACTTCACATAGCTTATCGCACTGATCCCAGATTTATAAATCTCGTCTCACCCAGTATGAACTGCTCGGACAACCAATCACCCCAGACATGACCAATAGTCTCACACGATGCCCCCAATGCGCCAGTAGGCCACAATTCAAACATGATACATAAGGAAATGACTCAGGAAGGGACTACTCAACTCTTGCAACTAATATGGACTTTCCTCAGAAAATAGGAAGTATAACATAAGAAAAATAAATATAGGGAACCGTGCTCATCATCACACTGTTGCGGAGTGCAACCCGGTCCACATAACATACCCGTGGCGGTGTGCCACCCGATCCCATCATAAGATTCACATAACGAGATATACACGGAGCCGAATTGCTCAATATTACAAATTACTGAATATCGGTCACAAGCACGCTAAGTGCATAATACCATCTTGAGGAGACTGATAGAGCCATATGATACAAAACTTAAGCACAACTGAGGTGCGATATATATATACTCTGAATCTCAAGAGCTCTCCTGCTCACATAACATCATTGCTACACAGAAACTCAACACATAGAAAATTTATCAAGCCATTTCACAACTCCCAAGCCGATTCTGCTCGCACCGAACTAGGCTATATACACCATTTTTCTCATAATACCCAAGAGCAACCGTCACAGTCGGGACAAACACCCCACAATCCACGACCAACTGAACTGAACGCCTTCCAGGCATAAATTCTCAAATAATCAATGTTGCACTTCCTTATACTTGGTCTAAATCTTCAATCAATCAGGTGACTGCATGTCACACTTATATAATCTTCCCGTGGTCACGCTCCCACGACCTTCCACACCAGGTAACAAGTTTGCACATTCATACCACCGACCACGCTAATGTTGTAAACAAATCAAGAACCCATAACCAGGATACAAAGCCTATTTCACCAAACAACAATCTCAGGTGACACTAAAAACAACACCAGTTCCCTTGCTCATCCGAGCTCATGACATCCTTGTTAACACCGAACCATAATCTCGATTCTTACTCCCAATTACACACTGGTTGCCGCACCTAACATGCCAATATGAGATGGCGCAAGAATTCCATCATAACTCCAGAACAACTAATAGGGTGAACACTCCTTCATACATAACCCTTTTTCTTACCTCAATTCAAGAGAACCATAACAATATGCAAGTGAATTCTCACTATCACCTTACATGCAAGTCCTTAAGTAGTGGCATATACCACCATAAACCTTCCGGGATCCGCCTACACCTGACAAGCCACAATACTTGAATGCTTCCAAATAAAATTTATTACGACGGCTAACAAGCCTCGCACACACCGGCACAAACCACACACATAACTTAATCACACTGAAGGAACTGATCACTGCCGCACATGTGCCATTCCAACCATGGCTGACCAATATACCTTCTTTTAATCATCCTTAATTGCCTCAGAAACAATAGTAACCACATTCAACTCATAACAAACTCAATCCTCACTCATCCCGAGTGGCCTTGACTCACGAGACCATGTTGTCTCAATCACACAAACCGTCTCATACCCTCATGATAATCTTTCTACACCCCGAAGTTACTTCTCTCACTCTCCCAATACTATCCTGCACGCTGAAACATATCATAGAACACTCCAACCATTTTTTCCTTTTTCTCAGAAATTATGCTGCAAAGCTCGATTCTTAATCATATTGCTGCCTTTAACCCTTAAACACCGTATTCTTTAACTTTCGAATTTATTAGGACCGCTATTGAGAGTCACCCACTTTGACTGGCCCCGAATACGATCAACTCCAAGGCTCTTCTAGCACATGAACACCCTTTCAATGAAGCACGTGACTGAGTCACTACCCTTACAACTCGCCTATGCCTTAAGCATAAATTCTGAATCTCCCAACACCTAACCCTGGTCCAATAGGACCAACGTTTGCACACATTTATCAAATTGCATGCACAATTACCATTTTACTTCTTTCCTCTTAGCTGAAATAACTTGCCATTACACCGACAATCCGCAATATCCCCCATGAGAAGATAATCCTTCAACCCAATTGCAGGTCGTGGGACTCTCCCACTTAGCCTGAAGTTACTCCTTGCACCACTCTGGAACCCACCGAAATTCTTTCTTCATTGCTGACATGACCTTGCTCAACCAACCCGTCAAATTCTTCCAAATTCTCCTGTTAGCACTTCCTGAATACTCAAATTCTCTAGCATCACTCACATATTCGGCCTCCTACCGAATAGCCACTAGAATCCCTCGCAGAAACTTGTCAACCACACAACCGCTAACCTACTCACAAGGGGTAACATACCTATGGAAATCACCAACTAACACCTTCCAATGACGCAGTACTGCGCACTCTCTACAACGTCAACACCCTATCCTAAACCCGTGCTCATTCATCAACTTTATCAGTCCGTCCGCTCCTCATGGACATCTACTAAATGCGCGACAATATCTTCAAACTCATCGCCACATTGCATCCTTCTTCATTCCTGATAACTCATCTCTGTTGTATCCAACCTTTGGCCGAAATAACCAGCATTTCAATTTAAGCTCGTGGACCCAGTCACCGTCCACTAAAACTCTCAAATCACTCCAAACTTTTCCTCAAGTTAGGCAGCCGTCTTACCACTGAACTCATATGCTACGCTGCCACTCTCCCACTTTAGTTAAACTCATTCCTTTAAGCACTACCTGACTTCCTTTCTTACGCCTGGCCTTTTAGAAATTTAGTCGCCGCTTGACACTTCTCACATGTCTTCCTTCATCGTATGCTGCCCAATTCAATATCATTCTCTATAGCTCTTAAACCAGCATATCACCACGACTTCAAACTCTCTGAAGATCATCTTTCTCGAGCTGCCTTCATAAGAAATAACTATTCAGTCTTGAACCCCCACACACCACGATCCCTGACAACTGCTTCTTCAATACTACTTCACAACACTCTGACTCAATGCAACCGAAGAACCATAAAACCAGTGAACTTAACACGTTCTATTCGATCAAAGACGACGATATCACATCACAGGTGAATACTCCTCCTTGCTCGATAACACCAAGTCTCATTACTTTATCCCCCCATACTTGAACATCCGTAGTCTAACTGCCCTTCCTCCGCCTGAACTAAAACACTAAAATCTCAAAATCACACTCTGAGAAGACCTCCCTTCAAGCCATTCATCACCCCCCAACACATGGGCAAGCATTCTATCATTATATCGACATCGCACGATAACCAATCGTAGGCATCATCACAACCTGAGCATAACCTCAAAGTTCCCAGAATCACAACTACTGGCTGAAACAACATATTACACCTCCGTAGAACAACGACGATAGCCTCAATCAACTTTGCCGGGGAAAACACCCCGCACCACATCCCTAGCATCATTAAAATTCCTCAAATTCCTGATTCATAACAAGCGATTCGCGACGCGTAAGATTGAGTAGGAAGAAACATAGGCATAAGCCTTAAAGGAATTAAACCACACGATAAGGAATCAAGAAGGGAAGTACTTCTAACAACCATGTAACCTCTCGAAGATAAGTACAGACGTCTCCGTACCGATCCGCAAGACTCTACTAGACTTGCTCATGACTTGAGAAACCTAAGGGAACCTAGTGCTCTGATACCAAGTTGTCACGACCCAAAATCCATAAGGTCGTGATGGCGCCGGACACCACTATAAGGCAAGCCAATCATTTAATAGTTGAGTTTAATTCCTGTTTTAACAATTTTTGAATTTATTACCTTTCATTTCATTGCATAACAAATGAATAAATCTTCGTTAAATAAATACGACAGATAAGAAATCCAGTTTATTAAATTAAATCCCAAACACATCCTAGAACCCGGTGACACAAGTACATGAACAATTTCTAAGAATTTTACAAATACAACAAAGCTTGTCCGAAATAAAAATTGGACAAGGAATAAAAATGAAAATACAATACAAAGAGGAAGACTCTGCCGGCTGCGGGTCGCCTCTGGTTGTTGCAGCTCGTCTAAGTCTCCAAGTCAACAATATTGCTGTGAAAGTACATGTGCAATAAAAATGCACAGCAAGTGTAGCATGAATACGAAAACAACGTGTACTCAGTAAGTATCCCGCCTAACCTCAGAGAGGTAGTGACGAGACGTCAACTTTGACACTTTGCTAGAGGTCAATTAATATCAGGTATAGTAACGAAATAAATAAATACGAAACAGAGTAAATGTATATAACCAACAAGAATAAATCACATGGTAAGATTCCTCCTTACAATTTACTCAGATCTCAATTAGCCATTTATTTCCATAAATATAACGTATACATAGATACAGTTTCACCCCCAAATAGGTTGTTATACTTCAATTAAGGGGGAGAACCCTCAGGTACACTGGCTTCTAGCCAAACATTACACACGATTCAGGGAAGATGGTAAGTACATAGGAAATGCCGAGGCGTACGGCCTGATCCAACATAAAAGTAAAATGTGCACTGCCGAATGGTCGAACGGCGCGAACCATAGATGCATCTATTAACCTGCCGAGGCAAACGGCCCGCTCCCATGAGAGTGTGGTACATAAATCTTGTCGAGGCGAACGACCCGATCCCATAAGAGTGTGGTACATAAGTCCTGCCGAGGCGAACGACCCGATCCCATAAGAGTGTGGTAGGAGGATTTACCCCGCTCGCGAATCATACATGTGACGCGGTTACATATAAATTTCTCGAGTTATTAAAGTATTCTTCCTTTTCCTCTCTAAAACATGAACTTTCTGTGAAAACTTTCAAGGTTCCCATTTTTATAACAAATTCTCGATTCTTATTAAAAAAAAATTAATAAGTACGCTCAATCTAGCTTCTACTCAAAGCAAATAACAACACAAATCAGATTTAATAACGACAAAGCATGATGTAGGCCTAAAACTACCCGGACATAGGCATAACTAGTAGCTACGCACGGACTCCCGTCACTTCGTGCGTATGTAGCCCCCACAAATAGTAGCACATATTTAATAATTTCACCTATGGGGACAATTGCCCCTCACAAGGTTAGAAAGGAGACTTACCTCGTTCCGAAACTCCATAACCGGCTCCCAAGCCCTTCCGACGACTCCAATTGATGCACAACGCCCAAAACTACCCAAATAACGACAAACCAATAAAAATATACTCTAATATTTGTTAACAATTCAAATTACATAAATTCCCAACTCCGCTCAGAGAATTGACCAAAACGCCCTCGGGCCCGCGTGCCCGGGAATCCGAAATTTCTCGAAGATAAACTCTACCCGTAGTCTTACTAGCTCAAATATACAATTTACTCTAATATTCATGCTCAATTCGTGGTAAAAATCCAAATTACCAAATTTCTAGGTTTTCTTCAAAATTCCATATTTTCCACAATTTCCCATACTCAAATCCGTACCTAGACCATGCATTTAACTTTAAAAAATGAGTTGGAATAACTTACCTTGTGATCCTTGACGAAAATCCCTCCTTGAAGCTCTCCATAATCGCCCATAACAAATGAAAATAGGAGAAGAAATGACAAAATTCCCGTTTTTAAAACAATCTGCCCAGGCCTCATTTCCGCACCTGCGGTCCATACCTCGCACCTGCGGTTTCCTGCCAAGCCAGCCAAACTTCGCACCTGCGGCGCCAAAGCCGCACCTGCGGCCAAAGCCTCGCAGGTGCGGTCACACCAGATGACAGCAACCTCAGCACTTCTCCAACTTCAAATTTTTGATCCATTAACCACTCGGAATCCTCCCGAGGCCCCCCGGGACCCCGTCCAATCACACCAACCTATCCCAAAACATAATACGGACTTGCTTGAGGCCTCAAATCACATCCAACAACATCGAAACAACGAATCTCTCTCCAATCTAATCTTCAAGAACTTAGGAATTTCAACTTCTACATCCGACGCCGAAACCTATCAAATCACATCCGATTGACCCCAAATTTTGCACACAAGTGATATTCGACATTACAGATCTGTTCCAACTTTCAAATCACATTCCGACCCCGATATCAAAATTTCCACTTCCGGCCGGATTTCTCAAAAACCTTCAAATTTCTATCTTTAGCCAAATGACTTCAAAATCACCTACGGGCATCCGAATTCACTTCTGATCGCGCTCCCAACTCCAGAATCACTATACGAAGCTATTCCCAGAATCTCAATCCCAAACGGACATCAATATCACCAAAATACGCTTCAAGCCAAACTTAGGAAATTCTTTCAAAAATTCTAACTTCCACAATATACGCCGGAACGCTCCCAGGTTATCCAAAACCCGATCCGAACATACACCCAAGTCCGAAATCATCATACGAACCTATAGAAACCTTCAAATCTTAATTCAGAGGTTGTTTACTAAAAATCTCAACCTTAGTCACTTTCTCCAACTTAAGGCTACCGAAATGAGAATGTTTCTTTCCAAATCCACCCGAACTTCCCAAATTTCAATTCCGACCACACCTATAAGTCATAATACCTCAAATGAAGCTGCTCATGGCCTCAAACTACCGAACGATGTACTAGAGCTCAAAACGATCGATCAGGTCGTTACATAGTGCAACTGTTAATATACTTTGCGAAGGTGATAGCTACATAAAAGCATGGATAAACATTACCGAGGTCGACAAATTAGAGAATTGGATTAAGGCCATGGGAAAAAATGGGGCTTATTTGACTTTACTAATTAGCTAGATTATTAATTAGACGTTAATAATATGGAACTTTTTTTTTTCCAACTATTATCGTTTATGCTTATTTACTTTTTTAATAAAATATTACGCTCGTGGAACATTTTTAATATGTGATATACCTATTTGAAATGTCTTATTTGAAGTATGTTTGATGTGCATGGTATTGTTTTACTAATTAATCTATTTTGATCATGTAATTTTTTATATTTTTCAAATACATAATGTGGTATGCTTATTATTGTGTATCACACGTTCTCTTTGTTACAACTGTTTAGACATGGACATTGAGGATCAAGTATTACCGTCGATGAGCTTGTATTGGTGTGAAAATCATTTTAGACTCAAGAATATCCAAAGAAATAAAAATTTAACATCATCTTTATCTGGTGAAAAGTACATGCAAGAATAGTTGTCCGCCTCTAGTCGACAGTGTTTAGAATTGATGCGCATGTCTCGTGATGCATATGTCCGGCTATGTCAGCATTTTAGATATAAATGATGGCTATAGATAGCAAATATTTTTTCGTCGAAGAAAAGATAGCAATATTTCTAATAGCCTTTCTTTTGTCAAATTACATTCTGTGTGACTGACTTTGGGTGATGGGTCGGGTATAATGGGTGGGTTGGACATAATTTGGGTGGGTTTTAAATTAGCCAATAGTTTAATGCCACGTCACTTAAAAATAATAAAAAGACAACATATTAATTATTCAGTTGTGTATTCAAATTCAAACATTTGAATCTTAATACACATTTTCATATTCAGATGTGTATTCAGATTCAGTGGTCTTAATCTTAATAAAAACAAATGAGGCATAAGTGTCTCAATTCACTTCCAAAACCAAAACAAACCCTCCCGGCAAAGCAAAATAGCATAATTAGATACGGTGGAAGCAATTAATAGGAGATCGGGGCTCTAACTTTCAAAACAACCGGCCGGGTCGTTACAATATTTGGGTGAATCATTCCTCCTATTTACATTTATTGCCATTTATGAATATTATTCTCTCATTCATTGACAATCATTGAGTACGCCCTAGGTATTTAATAACCTTGAATGCGATCTCATATTATTGATATCTATTAATCTCATATCTAGGATTTGTTATGTTAATTAGGATTTGCCCGTTATCATCTTATTTAATTGGTTTAACAAGAAAAACTTAATACTTTTTGGTCAAACAGACCTTTATTGGTTGTTTTCACACAGATTAAAAAATCCACATTTTAACATTAATTAGTAATGAAATTGATTATATTAATATTTACTATTTCACATAAACACTTCTAACACATACTTCAACACTATTTACTTTAAGGGCAATGCAGGAAAAAAATAATTAATCTATTTTCGAAATCTGAAAAAATTAACTTATTTTGAATCGCAAAAAGTAGGCTAAAAAATAACTTATTTTGAACCGAGAGAGTATGAAGTATGAACTCTAACAACTTACCATATTTAAGCAATCCCAAGACTAAAAAGAGAATAAAATCCAATTTAAGGATCCATAAATAAAATAAAAACGGAGTGGCATTTACGCCAAATTACGTGTCTATCAATGTCAAACGGCACCACCTTCTTCTGGCATTTATACTTCCTTCTCAAGCTCTCGCATTTATTGAAATTCCAAACGCCTAAGAAAACCAAAAATGCTCTGACTGAAGGAGGACGTGTGGCATTCATGAAGTAATACTTGGAATTCTAAAACAGCACCCAGAATCAGAAACCAACGTCTTGCATGGCTTTGCAGACTTCTTGAATTTTCAATACTCACAATTCTTTATTCTACCATCATTGTTTCAATATTACTACTCAAATTCTTGAAAAAGTAGAAAAAAGAGGAAGTGGCAGAGTTGCTTTTGCATGTTAGAGGTAATTTTGGAATTTTATCTGTGGAACCCAATTTTTGGTCTTAGATATAGTTTATTTACTTACTTTGTAAGGATATAATTTGTAAATGATAACAATTTAGTGCTATTTTTGTCATGTACGACTCTAATTTCTTTTAAGAAAATTTATTTGGAGTTAGAAACTTCAAACTTGCTGAACTATATTTAAGAAAATTCTGCTAGGGCAACGCTGTGCATGTTGTATTTATCCATATAAAGGAGAGTCCTAATACATGTAGAATACAATCTTAACCTATATCTAACAATTATTATCTCAATAATTTTTTTCTTTGAAATTTCTCTGTTATACATTTTTCTGTTTTGATTCATCATCTTCTACCCCCATCCCAAAAAAAGACTGATTATACCTTTGTAATGGCCAGTGGTTCAATGCAAAGAGATGAATTAGGCTATGGCCTTTGGGATAATGTTACTAGCAGGGGCTTTTAGATGAACATTGCATTGGCTAGTAATTTAATCAAGAGATAGAAATTATGGGTTCTGAGTTCCATCTATTTCTGTGCCGGGCTGAGACCAGGAGAACATTATGGCTAATGGGAGGTGTGTTTGCATTTATCATACTCGTTCAATACTTACAACTTCCATATGGAACCCTTATAGGATCCCTATTTTCTGGTTTAAATTCCAATAATAATACACAACTCAATGTTACTGTGGGATTTGATGGGAAAATCATGATAAACGACTACAATTTTTCGATTGAGTCAAAGACGAATGGTAATCCTGAAGATACAACTTTAATTCAGCAGTCTACACAGCCTAGTGATAGTTCTGGAGTGGAATTGCTTAAACCAAACTGGGCGTTGGCACCAGATACGGCTAAGGAAGTTGGCTATATATTCAATGGTAACAATGAAAATGTAGCCCCTATGTTGGAAGAACAAAGCAAAGATGATATTGTCCCTCTAGCCTCCAACGTTGCATCATCGCCAATAATTTCACCAGCTCCCTCTGTCTCACTTAGACATGTTGGTGATAATTCGACTGCTCTGGCTAGTTCTCATAACCCCTATGATGTCACCACTACGACCAACACACCGGCTGTGAAGGAAGCGACAGATAGGCCAGTGGAAGGAGTAGTGTCAATACCTGAAATGACTAAAATGATGCTCCGGAGTCATCCCTCGAGCCTTCTAACGGTACGTCTAGGTCTATGTAAGATAAGGGAAAGCTAATTCATTGAAGGAATTTGTTGCTAATCCCTTTTCTATATTGAATTCTGCCAGAAGCCAATGTGGTCTTCAGCCAGTGATGAAGGATTGCGGAGTGCAAAGTCACAGATCGAAAGGGCAGCCAACATTATCAGTGATCCAGGACTACATGCACCTGTTTATCACAATGTTTCAAAATTTAAAAGGTACACATTAGTTTAGTTTACCAGTAGTGGCTTGAAGTTTATGGGTTCCTATAACAATCTCAAGTTAGTAACTGGGTTCACAATCAAATATTTATATATATTTATTGAATTTTTTAATACATATACAAGAATTGTGCAAAAAGTTACTGGGTTCCCGGAACCCGCAGATTGCCTTCTAGATCCGCCACTGAGTAGTGGTAGTTCTGGTTGTCATAAATTCCTCTCCGCCAATTAAAATTGTCATAGAAAGAAAGAATTTATTCGTTGCTACTGTATCTAAATTAGACTCTTGACTTGCCTAGTATAAGCAAGCATCATTTATAAGTTGCATACACAGAATCTTGAGATAGCATGTGTAACAAATTTCATTCTTCTAATGCAGGAGCTATGAGTTAATGGAACAGAATCTTAAGGTTTACATATACAGGGAGGGAAAGAGACCGGTATTCCATCAACCAAGGCTCAAGGGCATCTATGCTTCAGAAGGTTGGTTTATGAAGCAGTTAAAAGCAAGCCAACACTTCCTCACCAATGACCCAAACAAAGCACATCTATTTTACTTGTCTTTTAGTTCTCAAATATTGGGAGAAGTTGTGTATGTCCGTGGTTCTCACAGCTTCACGAACTTGAAAGCATATTTGAAGAACTATGTTGATTTAATCAAGGGAAGGTATCCATTCTGGAATAGAACGCAAGGAGCTGACCATTTTCTTGTTGCTTGCCACGACTGGGTATGTTTTACAAGTTTTTATTATCATCTATATTCAATTTATTTCTCTATGTAGGATTATATGTCGTCTCCAAGTTTCACTTTGATGGGAGAATAAGGAGTTGTGTATGGTTATGTCTTTCTCTTCTTTTATCGTAGGCCCCAGAAGAAACTAGGCATGAGATGGCCAATTGCATAAAGTCTTTTTGCAATGCTGATTTGAAAGAAGGATTCAAGCTAGGAAAGGATGCTTCTCTACCGGAAACAAATATTGGCTCAGGTGATCCCTCGAGAAGCCTTGGAGGGAAACGTCCTAGCCAACGAGAATTCCTTGCTTTCTTTGCAGGCAGTATGCATGGGTATGTCCGTCCTATTCTTTTAAAGTACTGGCAAAACAAAGATCCAAACATGAAAATCTTTGGGCGAATGCGCAAGACTGACTACATCCAGCACATGAAGAGCAGTAGATACTGCATTTGTGCAAGAGGTTATGAAGTCAACAGTCCACGAGTCGTGGAGGCTATTTCATATGAGTGTGTTCCCGTGATCATATCTGACAACTTCGTACCACCATTTTTGGACACATTGAACTGGGAGTCCTTTGCTGTTTTCGTCCAGGAGAAGGACATTCCTAATCTAAAGTCTATACTCGAATCGATCCCACTAAGAAGATATTTGAAGCTGTATAACAATGTGAAGAAGGTACAACAACATTTCCTTTGGCATCCTGAACCTGTAAAGTATGACATTTTCCACATGATACTTCATTCTATTTGGTACAATAGAGTTTTCCAGATTGCATCCTAGTTTTGTTTTTGATCATCTTGTGGCTATGGGAAAGAAAGCAGAGTACATAAACCTAAGCACATTATTTCGATTGGTTGCTAAGCGACTTGCTATTAGAGTTTTTTTGTAACATTTGGTTATGAATGAACATAAATTTTACGCGATGATTGTTAAGGAAAGGATTGTTATGTGTTGATTGATCATGAAAACATTGTTATACATGAATTACTTACTTTAAGGGGCTTTTTGTCTTTAACTAATTTAATCTGTGTATTAATGCTGTTCTTATACTCCATGTTCTATTTAGCAAACAATACGTTTATTATGCATAACTTAATGTAGGTATAGTTATCTTTTAATAACACTAAACATCACATTAGTTATGTGGCGATAATGTTGTCTTATATCGCTAACCAGATGCTAAATATTGTATTATCTTACGCAAGATTTATGCTGGAATTATGATTATATTAGACTAACAAAGCTCATTACTACAATTCCCTTGCAACAACTAAAGTGTTCTTCTCGTTGAACATGTATTAGATAAGATGATACTACAGTAGTATTTATAAAGGAAATACCACAGTGACTTTCTCATCTGTATCAAAAGAGAAACTATTTTGGGATCTAATACAGTTGAGGTTTTGAGTGGAATTTCAACCCAATAGTTCCTCGGGATATTTGCGCGGGTATGGATGGGTCAACAACTGATAGTACAAAAAGGGGAAAGTGCACGGTTAGCCACTAATAACATATGTATTTACTTTTAAGTCACTGTTTAAAATGTCTTTAGTCTTTAGCCACTGCTTTAATAAACTTTAACTGTCAGGACTAAAACACCCTTCTGCTCATAAAGTTCAGGGCCAAGTGTCCTTGACTTTTGAACTTGTAACTCTAAGTTCGGGACTTCAGAACTACATGTCCTTAACTTTTGAACTTGGAACTCGAAGTTAAGGACCACCTGTCCTTAATTACTGTGCTTGTAACTCTAAGTTAATGACTACTTGTCCTTAACTTTTGAACTTGTAAGTCTAAGTTCAGGACCTATTGTCCTTAACTTTTGAGCATATTAGTCTAAATTCAGGACCAAGTATCCTTAACTTTTGAACTTGTAAGTCTAAGTTCAGGACCTATTGTCCTTAACTTTTGAGCATATTAGTCTAAATTCAGGACCAAGTATCCTTAACTTTTGAACTTGTAACTGTAAGTTCAGGACCAAGTGTCCTTAACTTTTGAGCATATTAGTCTAAATTCAGGACCAAGTATCCTTAACTTTTGAACTTGTAACTGTAAGTTCAGGACCAAGTGTCCTTAACTTTTGAGCTTGTTAGTATAAGTTCAGGACCTATTGTACTTTTGAGCTTGTTAGTCTAAGTTCAGGACTTATTGTACTTTTGAGCTTGTTAGTCTAAGTTCAGGACTTATTGTACTTTTGAGCTTGTTAGTCTAAGTTCAGGACTTATTGTACTTTTGAGCTTGTTAGTCTAAGTTCAGGACTTATTGTACTTTTGAGCTTGTTAGTCTAAGTTCAGGACTTATTGTACTTTTGAGCTTGTTAGTCTAAGTTCAGGACTTATTGTACTTTTGAGCTTGTTAGTCTAAGTTCAGGACTTATTGTACTTTTGAGCTTGTTAGTCTAAGTTCAGGACTTATTGTACTTTTGAGCTTGTTAGTCTAAGTTCAGGACTTATTGTACTTTTGAGCTTGTTAGTCTAAGTTCAGGACTTATTGTACTTTTGAGCTTGTTAGTCTAAGTTCAGGACTTATTGTACTTTTGAGCTTGTTAGTCTAAGTTCAGGACTTATTGTACTTTTGAGCTTGTTAGTCTAAGTTCAGGACTTCAAGACCTATTGTCCTTAATTTTTGAGCTTGTTAGTCTAAGTTCAGGACATATTGTCCTTAACTTTTGAACTTGTAACTGTAAGTTTAGGACCTATTGTCCTTAACTTTTGAGCTTGTTAGTCTAAGTTCAGGACTAAGTGTCCTTAACTTTTGAACTTGGAACTCGAAGTTCTGGACCAAGTGTCCTTAACTTTTGAACTAAGTAGAAGAAACTGCTTTGTCAGTTATACCTTCAACCTACCCTTTCCCTCACTGTGGCACAACCACTGAAGGTCTAAATTTGTCACACATTATTTTATGTATATTTTTACGAAATTGATACGTAATATTTTTCCTTTATTAAAAATAGATTGTTGGAGGTATGAGAATCATGAGATGAATAGTGCTACAAATCTGGACGAAGAACGCCCAAAACTTGAAGATTTCTTAGGACGTTGTACTCAAATTCTCCTCCCGATCATGAACAACAAATTGCTGAAATCAATGTTAACTCGAAGTTCTTCTTCCTAACACATGAAAGAGATAAAAGATAGGGTAACACAGTCTTTTCATATTAATTTTAATAGACTAGTGGTTACCATTGCTAAACATAAAAAAATACTTGATAAAAAGTAATTATCACTTTTATAAAGTGGATACCCCACACAATTTTTACAACAAAATCATAAATTATCTAATCCGGCCCACATTTAATATTGGTAGAAAATGGGTTAACCGGCGTATAATATGGATATTAATACTATCCATGGCTTATCGAATATGATCACTTTTGGGAGAATTTCTGGTTTTCCAAACTTGAGAAACTCCCAATTTGAGTCTTTGCAAATGTAAAAGTTAAACTCATTGGTTATCTATTTTTTAAGTGAATATTATAGATTTTATTCATACGTGACACATTTTAAAAAGTTTATTATCCAACTCATTTTAAAAGTGAATAATGGGGATGAATAACTATTTTTATTTATTTTGACACTGCTAATTAAGATTATGCAATAATTATATATAATTTTATACATATTGAATATCAATTATACATATTAATGTCTGATGATTATTTTTAATTTAACCAGTTGGGTACGGTCATTTAGGCCTAAATTCTTCTACCTGGTTTTCTCCTGGCTCACACCCTCCTAGAACAACTAAAGAAAAAGGAAAGCGGTTGAGTCGCTGACAAAAGACCAATGCATGAGATACACAAACAGTACCGCATTATTGTAGCTGACAATCACAGAAAGCCATAAATTAGGTGGTAGATTTGCATGACATCATAAATGTAATGGGTGCAAAGCCTGACGATGTCCCCGCTCCACCCTCACATACACAGACTAATTTATCGGATTATTTGTTATTCCTATCTTTTACATTGACAGTACTGTTTAAGCTCAAAATCCTATAACACTTGAATTTATACACGATTTTAACAGATATGTGATATAACTTGGTATAAATTAAGAAAATAAATTAATATTGAAATTGATGATAAGAGAATAAATGCAAACCACACAAATTGAGCAGCCTGGCTTTCGATTTCGATCACCCTCGAACCAAGAAATGCTTCAACTGATGTAAGAACAGAATAACAAAATGATAAGAGCTATAAATAATAGTATATTACTTTGTGTTGCGTATTGCAATGTGTGTTACAAATGATCAGACACCCTTTTATATAGTAGGGGTGCCCTACTCTTGATACAATTCGATACAAGGTAAAGAATCTTATGATTTGCTAATTGATAGGTCTCTCCTATATACGTGCCGGGATTTCCGATGTGACCTCTAACCGATCATGGATATTTTGGCCTTATGTTGTTTGGCTCGGCAAATTTCCCTCGATCTTGTTAAATCTCGGGGTCACGAGCTCAATGATGTATCTTCGCACCTCGGTTCGATATAACCCAAGATCGAGCTTTAACCTGTCATGTTTCAGTCTCGATTGGTCACACAAGAGGCGAACTCGATTTCGGCCGTATACAGATAGTCCTCTCGTTTTTCGGAGAGAAGATGACGAGCAACGATATGAACTTCCGAATCCCGCTTCGATGGATCATGACGTAAGCGACAAACGGTTACTGAAACGTCTGATCATGACGTAAGCGACAAACGGTTACTGAAACGTCCCGTCGATCCGGTTACCAAGACATTAAATGCATGTCAGTTGTTGGTTGGCCACTACGGATTTTGAACCGTCACTAGCAGACTATAAATATCCCAACTTACATTCATTCAAACTTTACGTTCAAAACTCCTTCTATTCTTGTTCTTCAAAAACCTCTTCACTCTCCAGCTTGTGTACCCAGATTTCTTGAACCTTTTGCAAACCACTAAGCGTACCTTCTTAATTTCCTCTTCTTCATCTCTACTCTAAAATGGCGAAAACTTCTAAGACTGTCTCACAAAAGCAGGTCGCCTCTTTATCAGGACCTGTCGGCGGCGGGACTGCAGCAGAACCACACCCTGAAGAGTTCGTTCCTACAGGGTGCTCGACCGTTGTTGATTTCAAAGTCAAGAAAACTTCCTCGGTAGCGGATCCATGTGAGTCGGTCTCGAGATATATGTCACGATCCAAATTTCCAACCTTAGGGATCGTGATGGCGTCTAACACCACACTTGCTAGGCAAGCCAATGTTAGAAGTCGATTACTAATTTCCTTAATTAATTACTTAGGCATAAATAAATAAATTCAAAATGAACTTAACTAAAATAATTCCCAACAACATTAAAATAAAATAATAATAATAACCAACTAAACGAAACAAACCACGAACTAATTATAGAAATAACTCTAAGACTACCCCAGGGTCTGGTGTCACAATTCACAAACTACTAAAGAATACTACAAATAATGGCTGAAAGAAATAGTGTAACTGTTCTGAATAATATAAAAGAGTGTATGTAAAAATAGGGGAAGATCTCGGAATCTGCGAACGCCGGCAGATGTACCTCGTGTCTCCAAATGAATGAATATCCGCTCTAAATATCTCTACTGATGGTCAGTACCTGGATCTGCACAAAAGAGTGCAGAGTATAGTATCAGTACAGCCGACCCCATGTACTGAGTAAGTGTCGAGCCTAACCTCGGCGAAGTATTGACGAGGCTAAGTCGGACTTCAACAATATAATCTGTAACAACAATAAATAATGAGCAAGAAAGAAATCTAAACAGATAGATAATTAAGTGTTGCAACCAAGTAAAATAAAATAACTCAGCTATAACCAATTCTCGAATATCTCTTCAGAGTTCCAAACTTTAACTTTAAATAAAAATAGTACTAAAGTATTCAAAGAGTAGTAAAATAAACTTTTCAGCTTTTCAAAACTTTGTTTCTTTTTTTCTTGAAAAATCAGTAAAATATAAATGTAAATATCCTCCCTTATCACTCCTTGTTGCGGCGTGCAACCCGCTCCCACCAGACATATCATATCAGTTTATTCAAAATTTTCACAAAACAGGACAAGCCTTTCACAATACTTTTGTTTCAACAATTATAAATAATTAACTGCATTTTTCTCATGACTTCATCAATAACCTCTCAACCATGAAACCAACAAGAGTATCAAAATATATACACATTTATTCCATAAAAACAATATCAAACCTCTTAGCCATATTTACATCACGAGGGAACCAAATCAAACAACCAATACTCTTTCCAAACAGTCACATCAATAACTAACAACAATTCAACAAGGCCAAATAGTCATAGAAATAATAATGAACATGTAACAGTTAAGACAATGATCAAATAAGTGGAGAACAGGAAAGGGGATCATAATTTTAGCAAACACTTTGGGTGGTGCATAGATACTCGTCACCACACCTATACACCACGCCCATGCAATTTACATAACAAACAAGTGGGGGGTCCTATTTCCTCAAGCAAAAGTTAGGCCAAACACTTACTTCAATTTCGCAGGCCACTCCAATTATTACTTTTCCCTTTGAATTCACCTCTAACTTGCTCGAATCTAATCAAAATTAACTTAATATCATTAACTAATGCTAAAGGAACTAACTTTATTGAAAAAATATAATTTTTCCTAAGTTTTCTCAAAAAAAGTGAAAACCCGACCCCAAACCCGCTTGGTCTAAACTCGGGGTTCGGACCAAATTACGTTTACCCATTCACCCACGAACCCAAATATGCTATTAATTTTGAAATCCGACCTTAACTTGATATAAAATTTAATTTTTACAAAACTCCATAATTTTACCCAAATCCTAGATTTTTACCATGAAGATTCTTTGTTTTTGCTTTAAAAGTGATGCAAAATAATAAGGAATTGAAAGAACAAAGTTCAGAATTTATTACCTATGACTTGGGGATGAAGATTGTGGAAGAAAATCGTGTTTAGGGCTGATAACCTCGAATTTTTGGTGAAGAAGAAGGTCTGCCCGATTTTTAAAAGGTATTTATAATAGCTGGGCTGGGCAACTGTGCGATCGCGGATAAAGAGGTGCGATCGCACAGTGTAAGAGATTTTTTGTCAGTGTTATCGCACGGAGAGGGGTGCGATCGCAGTGGGTATTTGATTTCCCTCTCCCAAGCCAAAATTTAAAGCAGTGATATCGCACAGCTACATGTGCGTTCGCACGGGGTTGGGGCTGCTGGCCTATGCGATCGCAGGCTTCTGAGTGCAATCGCACAACACAAATTTTGGGGCCCCCTGCGCTTGCACTGTGCGATCGCGGATAAGGCCTTGCAATCACACTGGGTTCCAAACAGGCCTTCTAAATTTACTCTGTGCTATCGCGGACTTTCCAATGCGATCACACAGAGAAATTACCTGGACACCAGAAAACTTAAAATCAGCAATTTCTTCAAGTGCAAAAACATCTCGTGGCCTACCCGAAACTCACCCGAGCCCTCGGGGCTCCAAACAAATCATGCACGCAAGTCTAAAAATATCATATGGATTTGCTTGTGCGATAAAATCATGAAAATAACATGTAAATCTATGAATTAAACCTCAAAACTCATCATTTTCATCAAAAACTCTTAAAGTTCATAATTTCTCAACCGGATGTTCGAATCACGTCAAACGAACTCCGTTTTTCACCAAATTTCACAGTTAATCCCTAAATATCATAAAAAATCTTTTCGTGGCTCCGGAACCAAAATACGGACCCGATATCAATGATTTTTAGCATTATTTCTTTTCTTTAATTTCAGCAAAAAACAATTTCTTTCAAAAATTGATTTCTAAGGCTTGGGACCTCGAAAATTCATTTCTGGGCATACGCCCGAGTCCCATATTTTACTGCGGACCTCCCGGGATCGTCGAAACACAGATACGAGTCCGTTTACTCAAAATGTTGACCAAAGTCAACTTTTACCAAATTTAAACTCTAAAAATCACTATTTCTCATATTTTCACATAAAGCTTTCCGGTTTTACGCCCGGACTGCGCATGCAAATCGAGGTATTTAATTTTAGTCTTTTTATGGCTTTTAAGCATGGAACGGAATCTAATTTTATAAAATGACCCCTTGGGTCATCACAATCTCCACCTCTAAAACACACGTTCGTCCTCGAACGGACATAGAAAATTATCTGAAGTGGCGAACAAGTGTGGGTATCTACTCTGCATGTCCGACTCGGACTCCCAAGTAGCTGCCTCAACGGACTGGCCTCTCCACTGCACTCGAACTGAAGGAAAACTCTTAGATCTCAATTGGCGAACCTACCGGCCTAAAATAGCTACCGGCTTCTCCTCATAAGTCAAGTCTTTGTCCAATTGGACAGAGCTGAAATCTAACACGTGGGACGGGTCACCATGAAATTTTCGAGAGCATAGACACATGGGATACTGGATGAACTGAGGATAACTCTAGAGGCAATGCAAGTCTGTAAGCTACCTCCCCCACCTTATCAAGAATCTCAAACGACCCGATATACCTAGGGCTGAACTTGCCCTTCTTCCCAAACCTCATAACACCCTTCATGGGCGACACACGAAGCAATACTCTCTCTCCAACCATGAATGCTACATCAGGAACCTTACGATCGACATAACTCTTTTGCCTAGACTGAGCTGCACGAAGTCTTTCTTGAATAATCTTGACCTTATCTAAGGCCTCTTGAACAAAGTCGGTACCCAACAACCGAGCCTCTCCTGGATCGAACCATCCAACTGGCGATTTGCACCGTCTACCATATAACGCCTCATAAGGAGCCATTTGAACGCTTGACTGATAACTATTATTATAAGAAAACTCCGCTAACGGCAAGAACTGATCCCATGAACCCCCA
>ML296318.1:0-26061 GCA_005239495.1 Nicotiana undulata
GTACTGAGTGACATACATAGATCCCTGCTGGAGGCGCTCAAACTGCCTCTGAAGATCCTCCCTCTGGGTAACTGGAAGAAACTTCCCCAAGAATAAATCGGAGAATTGGGCCCAAGTCAAAGGTGCATACCCAGCTTGCCTGGTCAAGCAATAGGCTCTCCACCAAGTCTTAGCGGAACACCAAAGACGAAAAGTAGCAAAATCCACCCCATTGGACTCCACAATGCCCATGTTCCGAAGAACCTCATAACAACTGTCCAAATAATCATGGGGATCCTCTGATGGTGCATCAGTAAATGTAGTAGTGAATAACTTGGTGAACCGATCCAACCTCCATAGAGCGTTTGCTGACATAGCTGCTCCCTCAACGGCGGGTGCCACAGTACCCGGCTGAACTACTCACATTGTCTGAGGTGCTGGAGTCTGAAACGGAATGGCAACCTGCTTTGAGGTATGAATAAAAGGAGTTTGGGTCCCTTCCCCAGCCTGAGAACCAACTGGTGCAGTAGGAAGAAGACCGACCTGATCCACACTCTCCATAAGTCCCACCAAGCGGACTAGAGCGTTTTAAAGAACTGGGGTGGCAATAAACCCCTCCAAGACCTGAGTTGGTCTAACTGGGACTCTCTGAGTAGGAACCGCACCGGCAAAGTCTACTTGTGGGTCCTCTACTGGGGCTGTTGCTCTAGGCTGAACCCTGCCCCTGCCTCGGCCTCTGGCACAATCTCGGCCTCGGCCCCTCGTAGGAGCTGCAATAGGAGGATCAGGTTGCTGATCGATCGATGAGGAAGGACGCGTTCTCGCCATCTGCGAAAGAGTAATTAGAGACTCAATTAGTATTTAGAATTCAATTGGCACGACATAGAATGAAAGATTGTGAAGTTATTCCTAACTTTGCAGCCTCTGAAGGATAAGTACAGACGTCTCCGTACCGATCCCTCGGACTCTACCAAGTTTGTCCGTGAGTTGTGAGACCTAAGCAACCTAGTGCTCTGATGCCAACTTGTCACGACCCGAAATCCCACCATCGGGCCATGACTACGTCTAACGTTGAACCCGCTAGACAAGCCAACGTTTGAACTAAATAAACTCATTAAAAACTAAACTGAACAAGATAACTAAGGCATCGATGGTCAACAATATGAAGGTTAACTAAGTTCAAAATAATATAGCAAATTCGAAATAAAACCCATATACATATCCCAGAACTGGTGTCACATACTCATGAACTGTCTATGAGATTACTAAATACAATGGTCTGAAAATAAGTACATATGACTGTCTTTGAAACTATAGAATAAGACAGAACTGAAAGACAAGGGTAGAAGGTGACGCCAAGGCCCAAGAAGTGCAGGTGTAGCATCAGTACAACCGACCCCATGTACTGAGTGAGTGCTGAGCCTAACCTCGGCGAAGTAGTGACGAGGCTAGGACCGACAACAATATGCATACCTGTGCAATTCTATATAATAACAGGAAAAATATCGACGAAAATAAATAAGTAAAAGCAGATACGGGGAGAAACATGCTGGGGATAAACGGGGCAACAGATACTAGCACATTAGAACAGGGTGATAACTGAAATGTGAAAGTAAAAGCAGGAATTTAACATCTCATAACAGGTAATGAACAACAACAGGCACGGCATGTCCCCTCGTGCATAAATAACAACCACTCGTCACAGAATGTCCCCTCGTGCATAAATAACAACCACTACGTACGGAATGTTCCCTCGTGCAGTAAATAATAAACAATCAGCACGACATGTCCCCTCGTGCGATAAATAATAAACAATCATCACGGCATGTCCCCTCGTGCGATAAATAATAAACAATCAGCACGGCATGTCCCCTCGTACGATAAATAATAAACAATAAGCACGGTATGTCCACTCGTGCAATAAATAATATAGAAACACAATATAATGTGAAACTAACAATCACAGAAATTCTCAATAAAATTCTATCTTCCCGGCAAGGGACTCAGCTATAACCAAACTCGCTGAGAAGTGTAATTTCAACCGTAAGAGCCTCAACTGAACAATTAATCCATAATTTTCCCACGTCATGAAACAACATCAATGTATCACTTCTAAATCACCATTTATTCATAGTACGGAGAATATCAAGAACACGGTATAATTCATCACAATTGACTCAAAGGCATGCTTGACCGCAACATATAGGTACTCGTCACCTCACCTATACGTTGGACATGAGTTACACATAGCAAATAAGACTCTATACCTATTCCCTCAAGCTAAGGATAGGCCAAACACTTACCTCAGCTCCAAAAATGCAAGTCAAGCCTCAAACACAGCCTTGTCTTTCGAATCCAACTCCGTAACGATAATATCTAGACATAATTGATTTATTAACATCAATAATTACTCAATAAACCAATCCCAATGCCTAATTATACATGTTCTATCATTCTTCCCAAAAATACCACAATTCGACCCCGGGCCCGCATGCTCGAATCCCGAAAATTCTCAGAGGAATCACTCACCCATAGCCTAACTATCATTAATATGAAATTTTTACTTGAATTCATATCATTAAACGGACAATACGCCAATTTCTCAAGAACCCTAAATTTACTACCAAATTCTTGATTTTCCATTAATTTAGTAGTAAACTCTATTAATAATTCATGCATGAAACTAGTATTAGGAAGGAATTAACTTACCTTAACAATAGCTAAGTCGTGGTATGTTCTTCCCAAGCTCACAAGTCTCTAATGGAGTTTTTGGTATGAAGGGAATGAAGAAATCCCCAGTTTTGCATTGAAAAAACAGTCTGGCCTACAGGGATTCCGCACCTGCGGCTCGAGGACCGCACCTGCGGTCTCGCTCCTGCGAGCTGGGGCTCACACCTGCGGAACTGGACGAGTGGGGCTGGGGTCGCACCTGCGGAGGGATTACCGCACCTGCGGTTCCGCTCCTGCAGACCTTTGTCCGCACCTGCGAGAACGGGGGACCTCACCTGGGGTCGCACCTGGGATGCTTGGGACCGCAGAAGCGGTCCCGCACCTGCGACTTGACAACCGCACCTGCGGTCACACCAGCAACAGTTGCACCAACAACTATTTTTGTTAGTTTTTTTAGCCCCGTTGGGTGTCCGGGGGTCACCTGGACCCACTTGAGCCGCCGTCCAAATACACCAACAAGTCCTAAATCATAATACGGACTCGCTCGAGCCTTCGGAACACCCAAAACAACGCTAAATCTCAAAATCACACCCTCAAACCCCTAAAACCATAACTTAAGAGACTTCAAGTTCTTGATTTCTATAAAAATGCGTCGGACCGACCTATAAAACTCGGAATGACATCAAATTTTGCAGGCAAGTTATAAATGACATAACAGAACTATTCCCGATCTCGGAATCATATTCGGACCTCGATGACATAAAATCACGTTCCAAACCAAATTTTAAGTTTAAGGAAATCCTTATTTCTATATAATTTTCTCAAAAACTTCATTAACTCTCAATTTCCCATTTTTGATCCGAAACATGTCGAATTAAGTCTGTTCCTTACCGAATTTCACAGATAACTCAAATAACACATATTGAACCTGTTCCGCGCTCCGAAACCATAACGCAGGCCCGTTAACACAGGTTTCAAATCAAATTCCATTTTCAAAAGTCTTTATTATATCCAGGAAATAATTTCTTTTAAAAATTCATTTCTCAGAATTGGGACCTTGGAATTTGATTTCGGGCACACGCCCAAGTCCCATATTTTCCTACGGACCCTATAGGACCGTCAAATTACTGGTCCGGGTTCGTTTACCAAGAATATTGACCAAAGTCAACTTTAATAAATTAATTATTATAAATTCAACTTTTTATCAAGTTTCCACATAAGGTCTTCCCGACTATACGTCCGGGATGCGCACGCACATCGAGGTGATATTAACAGAGGCTCTCGATCCTCGGAACACAATTTTAGCTAAATTTATACAGGATGACCTTTGGGTCATCACAATAATAATTTACTCTTTGTATATTGTTGCTGTGAGTATAGAATTGAATGTGCGGCGCACGAATAACACTACCATCATTTCCTTCAACCCATATTGCTGCTACCTCATTTGAGGTAGGCAGATTATATACTCGCTGGTCCAAACCTGAGTCACTTGTAAGAGCAATATACAAGTCCTCAAGGTTAGAAATGTCTGCCAGAGATTGTAGAAAGATAGAATATGGATCGATTGATAAAATGTCCATCAATTCCTTCACTATTGTTTCATGGACTTTATTGGAACAAACCATTCTGTATGTCAATTCATTACTATTATCGTAAAAGTACAGTTGTAGGTTTTTTGGTTTTCCACTCGTGGATACAAATTATCCATCAATTGATACATTTGTCCTTAAACTTTTAAAGTATATACACCACAGTTTCTTTTAGCTAGATCTTTATCATACTTTGCACCGAGCGATGTAAAATGCAAAGAGGTTATTATACGTTCTGAAGTGTTTGCGCTCTTTACTATTTCCAAAATATAGACTCCGTAATTTTACTGGCATCTTATGAGAAGTTAATTTTACTGTGTCGTTGTCACAAAAAAATCCAGGAAGTTCATTTTCAAATCTTTTTGCACGACAAAATTAACAATTGGGAACTTTTTTAAGTGGAACATAAGTTGATCGTCAATGACAGATGTTCCGAGGTAACTCTATAGTTCTCCTACGGCCTGTATATTTGAAATAACACCAGACACAAAGTAAACCAAACCGCGAAGGATGTCTTGGTAGGGTCCGAGAACCAAAATAAACCTCCAGACATAGCTACCTCGGATATTATATTTTGTTGTCTATCATATGTAGCTGATGTTGAACCTAAAGCCAAGAAGATAGTTGTTAAGTATATCCAAATATTAGCCGATATTGTGCCGAGTAATGCAGGGATGTACACACTCACCTTTTTCGTAGGTGTAAAATGGATTCTCTATAGAGTTTATAGAACATACATAAATGGGTACCATTCTAGACGGGTTTTGAGGAGTTGCATTTTCAAGAAGTCTACGTCTTTTTGATTCTTGGTATTTGAATTTACGCTGTAATGACAAAGCTTATTTTTCATCTACTGTCATGTTTTTGTATTTTTCACGTCGTTTGATATTCCTATTCGTTTGGGAAAGAGACTTTTTATTTTTCTTTGCACGATTTAAGTAGGCAAATTAAGAAGAAAGTAGATATTTTCACAGGAGAGTACTAAGCTCCAAAATAACACATAAGCACAGTAATAAATAAATTATTTAGTATAACCATTGGAATACATATTATTATTCACTTGGGGTTCCTTATGTTTTTTACCGTGAACTAATACTAAAGAAAATTTAGAAAGGAAAAAATCAAAAAACACAAAGAAAAGGGAAAGGGAACATGGAAAGTAGAAAGAATAACTAAACATGTCATTATGAGTATCCTCCAAAAGAATAATTCTCTAAAAAATAAATACTTCCAAAAATATTGTAAAAATTTTCTTCAGTATTACTGATCCATCAGATGAAAACATAATAAACTTATTGACAGAGAGAAGCAAAATGGATTGTTAATATTACTGTTGATGAGTTTTCTGTTATTTTCTTCACTTCCAAACACATACAGAGAGAGGCGCGCAACAAAAATTTGAAAAATATCATTTTATTCCTACATATTATGTATTTGGCAGGTTTACGTAACACAAAAATTTCAGAACAAAATGTAATAGAGGAGAAAAACTTACCAGGTTGAGATGAGAAAATCTGGAAGCCTCAGAGCAGAGAGAAACAGAAAATGAGAAACATAGGATGTTCTGGAGCTTTTGGAAGAGTACACCACCGACTTTTTAACTTCCATGTTTATCTTATTTTTCAAGATCTGTACTTGACTGTGTGGAACATAAATCTTCTGCAATGATGCAAGGAAACATTTGTCACTTAATCAAGAGTTGGCTACACTTTTAATCATTTTAGAAACTTTTTCTACTTTTGTTCCACATAAGCGTCTGCATAAGTTGTGCATTGTATATGGGCAAGCTTCTGCACAAGTTTTGCTTTCTATCAATCATAATTAATGCTTTCATACTTTCCATCTTCTTTTCTTTATGTTTCTTAAATACTCATTTCTTTTTGAGTAAGGACAAGATTTTGACAAATAAGATTAAAAGGACATAAAAGGAATTAACTGAAAATTGTAGGGATAAATGTATAACTTTAACAAATTAAATCTACTACTGCGAGGACGACAAAACTCTTGCTTTTGTCACTTATTAATATTAGTAATATATATATTGAAATATATAGCTGAAAAGTAATTATCTCCAGGAAACTTTATGTCTAAAGGACTTCTATTTCGAAAGTATATTTGAAAAATATTTGTCTTGCAGAAATATGATATTTGAAAGAACAGTATTTGGGAAAGTATATTTAAACACCACGTATTTTGAAGGGACTATGCTTTAACGATTCCTCTTTATAAAAATATAAATATAAATTCAGAGAAAATATGTTTCAAAGAAGAAATTTCTCTATTCCGAAATGATTATATCTTTAAAGCTTTCGAAATAAACTCACGATTTAAAGGTTTTCACTCGAAGGTTTGACCAGCTTATTGAGTTTATTGTCTAAGTCCTGATGTGAATAAATTGATCCAGTGCTGAGTTGCTAGTGTTTTATTGGGTTGTGATTCCCGACATATGGCTTGCACTCTTTCCATTCTCTTTGGGTATTTCTTTTATGTTGTCCGTTGATCGTAATTGCTGAATTTTCTTCCGTATTATTCTATCGTACCATTAATTATATCGAATTTTTTTTAGATTGATATTATGTTTCGGTCATTCTTATATTATGCCTTTTTACTTGATAGACCATTGGTGTCTTGACTAGTCCTCGTCACTACTCCACCGAGGTTAGTCTTGATACTTACTGGGCACCGCTGTGGTGTGCTCATACTACACTTCTGCACATTTGTGTGTGCAGATCCAGGTATCTATTGTTAGTAGTTGTGTGGGTTCATTGCCGAGAAAACTCAAGGTAAACCTGTTGCAGCGTTCGCAGGCTTCAGAGTCACCTTCCTGTTTATTTCAACTATACTCACTTATTTCTAGACAGTTGTATCTAAATTTGGTAGAAAGATTTCGTAGAGCTTATGAATTGTATTTAGCAGATTTGGGGAAATTGTAATCTCTATCAAGATTTCTATATCGAGACTGTTATATTTCCTTTATTATTGTTGTTGTTCAGTGAAAATCTTAGGCTTACCTAGTCCCTAATACTAGGTGCCATCACGATACCCAACAGAGGGAAATTTGGGTTGTGACAAGTTGGTATCACAGCCCTAGGTTCATAGGTGCTACGAGTCATAAGCGAGTTTAGTATAGTCTTGCGGATCGGTACGGAGAAGTCTGTATTTATCTTCGAGAGGCTACGGAACTATTAGGACAATTTCACTTCCTTCATTCCTATCGTGCGAGTTCATTGATCTTGAATTTTAAAGTTATCGTTCCATTCTCTCACCGATGGTGAGGACACGAACTCCGGTTCCTCATGATGTTACCCCAAAACAAATGTCGCAGGGGTCTGAGACAGAGGCCAACGAGGAGCACATGCCGCAATTAAGGATCCTACCAGAGCAGTCGTTGAGGAGCCGCCAGTAGTTCCCGTTGGGGAACAGGTACTGGGGTTCCTGTTGCTACCCCGGACTTCAAGGAGACCTAGGAGCATATTTGAGTATGATAAGTACAGTGAATTCAGGAGGGATAGACCCTAGGTGCACCAGCTACTTCACGGATCAAGGGAGGAGTTCAGACTCCCACCGTGTACACCCTAGAGCAGCGAGATCATGCTGGTCAGGTTCCAGTTGTCATGGTAGCACATCATGTGGTTTCAGGTCAGCCCGTGGTTAGGGCAGCAACATCGGAGGAAGAACACCTTGGAATTGAGGGGTACATGGAGTACCACCCTCCTACTTACAGTGGATTGGCGACGGGTGGTGCCAGAGTTTTCTGGGAAGGTGTCACTACATTCTTCGTACTTCGGGGATTGTGGAGACGAGCGGAATTGCTTTTGTCACATCTCAAGTTCAGAGGAGTGGTTTGTCAGCCGAGGCGGCATATGAGTTGGGTAGCCCAGCCGAGTCAGCTTCACTTGCATGGAATCAGGTTTGAGAGATATTATTGAGGTAGTTTGCACCCTAGTCCCTCCGAGGTGCCTGGCGCGCGGGGTTTGAGCAGTTGCATCAGGGCACTATGTCAGTATTAGTGTACGTCGTCAGATTCAGTGAGTTGGCCAGATATGTACCTCACTTGGTTGCTTCATATAGGAGGCGAGTCCGTAGATTCCTAGAGGGACTCAGGTATGATATTCGGTTCAGAAGGACTCGAGAGTTAGAGTCGGATGCCTCGTTCAGCAGGTAGTAGGGATCACTCACCGATTTGAGAGCATGTGGAGCCGGAAGTGAGAGGACAGACGAGATTAGAAGAGATGGTTCAGGGAGGCAAGGAGGCCCCGTAGACCAGAGAAATCTACTGAACCTTATTATGGAGGCAAGGTATGACACGATAGAGGTTTTGTGGGTCAGCCAGTTCAGTTTTCATTACCTTCTTCGCATGGGGTTTTAGATACTCTTGGGTCTCAGAGTACTCGCATTGCTTAGTTTCAACAGCCACGTCGGCAAAGAGGTTGTTTTGAGTGTGGAGATGTTATCCATAGGGTGAGAGATTGTTCCAGGATTCAGTCAGGTGTGTCACAATAGGATATTCAGGTGAGTAGAGGGCGCCCCAGAGGGGGAGACCCGGCCCATTGATGTGTTTCATATAGTAAACTAGAGGCTATTGTGCCAGATATCATCACCGAGGTATGTTTTGATGTGCTAAAGAGGGGCACCATGTGTATTTCACTATAGTTCTGTTGGTCGGGACGAGTTTCCCTTAGTTGTTGCTTATTTATGAGTAAGTTTCATGCTTTGCACTCTATTTTCGTGTTTGTTTCGTTTGGAGGATTCTATGAGTAGTAGCTGTGTCTATCGTTGTTTTATTCATTATTGATAGTGGTGGGACAAGAAGTGAGTCCTTGATGTTCATCATGGTAAGGTTTATGTGATTTTCCCTAAGTATTTTTTTTATGGGCTATGATTTGATACTCCATCGAGATGTGAGCTCAGTGAGCGTTATGATTTTTATCAGTCGAGATGAGTTAGTGGGGAATTTCAATTGGTATAATATACTTTTGGCATGTGATTCAAAGTTGAGGGTGAGGTCCTCGTGATATTTGTGATTCGATATGTTTGGACCGGGCTTAGTACCGTGGTGGAAATTTTATCAGGATGAGATCCTTGTGATTTGTTCATATGCCTTGTTTTTTCCTTGTTATGTTGCTTTTGTAAGTCAGTATTGATAGAGAGTGGTGACTACGGGCTTGTTTGATAGTTCCTTTAATGTTTCACCTTTCATATTCATCCATTTTCGTTATGTGCTCCTTTAGTTTTAGCTTGCGGGATGTGTGCCCGGTGGTGTTAGTTGTGGCTTGGTGATTCGGGTGTCTAATAATGAAGTCTATGTGTTATTTGCATCTTTATTTGTATTATGGGACTTGGAAACAAAGTTCTTTCGTATGTGAGGCTAATTGCCAATGCTGAGTTGGATTCTGGCAGCGATTGTGATCCAAGTGTTATATTGAGCCCATGTGTGATGTGCTATATTGTGTGGTCATACCTTATGGGTATAGTCGAGAGTTAATGCAGCTGTTTGAGGCTGATGCCGGATATGGATTTAGAATCGGGTCTTTTGGAGATGAGTAGAAGGTGAGAAAATTGAGGTATGAGGCTTATCGGTGGTGATGGGAAGGCTATATTACAGTGGTGGTAGTGTCATTAGGCTTATGTAGGTTCGGGTGACACGGGATCACCCGCGGGTGTGTATTGGAAGTGTGCAATCAATGATTGGACGAGTTCGAGGTGAATCTTGGTACGTTCGAGGACGAACATTTGATTTAAGAGGGGGAGAATGTAACGACCCGACCGGTCGTTTTGAGAATTTAAATTCTGTTTGGTGGCGTAAGGTCATGAACATTTTCACTTTGGGTATACCGACCTGTGTGCGTGGTTGGATTCAACTGCCAGATAATACGGAGTCGAATTGGAAGAAAACTTTCAGTTTTGGAAGCTTAAGTGATGAAAGTTGACCGAAGGTTTGACTTCTGTGTAAATGGCCTCGAAATGAGTTTTGGTTAATGTCAACGTCTTCGTATGATGATTTTGGCCTTAGGCGCGCGTCCGGAATTGGTTTTTGAGGTCCGTAGAGTCATTTGAGGTAATTTGGCGAAAGTTAGAATTTCGGCGATTTCGGCCGATAGGTGAAATTTTGATATTGGTCTCGGAATGGAATTCCGAAAGTTGGAATAGGTTCATAGTTTCATTTGTGACGTGTGTGCAAAATTTCAGTTCATTCGGACGTGGTTTGGTAAGTTTCGGCATCGTTGGCGTATTTTGGAAATTTAGAAGTTCTTAGGCTTGAATCCGAGGTTGATTCGGTGTTTTGGTGTTGTTTGGGTTTTACGAAGGTTCGAATAAGTTCGGGTAGTGATATATGACTTGTGGGAATTATTGGTTGAGGTCCCGAGGGGTTCGGGTGAGTTTCAGATAGGTATGGGTTGTGTTGCGCCCGGTTTTGATGTTTTGGCGTCATTTCTTCAAGAATAATTGGTACCACATAAATCAAATTACCTCCAATATCTGGTTTGATTCAAGCGTTAGATCCGTATCATAATTATGGAGCTATGGCAAAAAGAATCGTCAAATTTGGACATCGTATGAGGAAGTTATGCTCATTTTAGTGTCGGAGAAGAGAACAGATGCTGGTGTTTTGCAGGTGCGAAGTTGGGTCCGCATCCGCGGAGCCGCAGGTGCGAGAAAATGGTCCGAAAATACGGAATTGACAGCTGGAAATGCGTAGGTGCGGGTATTTTGGTCGCACCTGCAAAAATCCCTGAGTATAGAAAACCAGACCGCGTAATTTTAGTATTTGGAGCATATCTTGAGTTCTAGAGCTCCGATTGAGGTGATATTTGCGGCGTTCTTCGCGTCTTTTCATCGGGTTCAGTATCTAAGTATTATTTCTGCATTTTAATATGATTACAGAAGTTCATTTTTTTAATTGATCCATGTTTTGATTGGAGAATTGGGGATTTTTATCCAAAGCTTTTCTAAAAAGAATAATTGGGTTTGAACATCGATTTGGCATCGGAATTTGATGAAATTTGTATGATTGAACTCATATCGAATTGAGTATTCGGATTTTATAAAATTTTACGGGTTCCGAAGTGCGGGCCCGGGAGTCGACTTTTGGGTCGATTCTTATAAATTTAGTAAAGATTGAAACTTTATTAATCGGAATCATTCCTTATACGTGTTATGTGTATTTTGAAGTTGTTTTATTTGATTTTGAGCCGTCCGGAGGTCTTTCCGCCTGAGAAGTTCACTTTTGAGTATCCGGTTGTCGTCTTTGAGGTAAGTATCTTGCCTAACCTTGTGTGGGGGAACTACCCCTAGGATTGAGTCTTCTTTGTTGATTGTAGTCCATTTATGCGAGGTGACGAGTGCGTACTCGGACTTATTTGCTAATATATTGCCCTTTTTAGGATTCGTAGGTCCTTATGCTACCTGTGAATGAGTTGTCATTGTTACAATTGAATCCTTGGTGGTTAATTTCATCCCTTCCTGCATAAATTGGAATTACTTGCTTTTGGATTCCTTCGTTGGCTATTCGATCTTATATGACTTAACTGTGTATTCTACCTTCTTTATTAGTATGCTACATTTTCTTCATAAACTGCCTAATTGACTAGGATTAGTATTACTTACCCTATAATTGCTTAACAATAATTGAAATATCTATACGTTGGTGTCAAGCATGCCCGTGAGTCATACAATGTGATTTAAATGGTTTTCCCTTAAGTACTACTTAGGTTTAGTTGATGACCGCCCATGTTGATGATATTTCTGTGGCGTTGCCTATTTACTGAGCATTTGTTCAAGCTGAGTTTATTTAATGAAGCTAGTTGTCAAAGTGAGATTGGTTATAGCTGATTCCCTTGCCGGGATGATTTGGTTTCTTTGGTTGTGAACTTAAATATATAGAATCATTGCTACATTTGCCTTGTTTTCTCCTCGTTATGCTTTTCCTCTTTGTGCTTGGCATTCCTTTCAGTGGCTACTTCTTATGAGTGAGTTTTGCCCTTCTTGTGATTCAAGTCTTTGTATTGATTTTCTCATCGCACCTTGCATTCGGTCTTTGTTGCGTTTGCACCTGTTTTGGCAATGTATCTTGTTTTTGTCGCATACTGGTTCTTCTTCCTCAGTGGCTCCATATTTAAATTGGGACTACAGACGAGATTCCGGGAGCTTTCCCCCTGTACTGCATTGCATATTTAAATTGGGACTACGGACGAGTTTCCGGGAGCTTTCCCCCTGTACTGCATCACATATTTAAATTGGGACTACGGACGTACTCCGGGAGCTTTCCCCATGTACTGCATTGCATGACAAATTCTGAGTTACGGACTAAGTTCCGGTGGTTTTATTATTGAGGAGATTTGGATCGGAATATATATATATATATNACTCACGATTTAAAGGTTTTCACTCGAAGGTTTGACCAGCTTTATTGAGTTTATTTGCTAAGGCCTGATGTGAATAAATTGATGCAGTGCTGAGTTGCTAGTGTTTTATTGGGTTGTGATTCCCGATATTTGGCTTGCATTTTTTCCATTCTCTTTGCGTATTTCTTTTATGTTGTCCGTTGATCGTAATTGCTGAATTTTCTTCCGTATTATTCTATCGTACCGTTAATTATATCAAAAAATGTTTAGATTGATATTATGTTTCGGTCATTCTTATATTTATGCCTTTTTACTTGATAGACCAGTGGTGTCTTGGCTAATCCTCGTCACTACTCCACTGAGGTTAGTCTTGATACTTACTGGGCACCGTTGTGGTGTGCTCATACTACACTTCTACGCATTTGTGTCTGCAGATCCAAGTATCTATTGTTAGTAGCTGTGTGGGTTCATTGCCGAGGAGACTCAAGGTAAACCTGCTGCAGCATTCGCAGGCTTCGGAGTCACCTTCCTGTTTATTTCAACTGTACTCACTTATTTCTAGACAGTTGTATCTAGATTTGGTAGAAAGATTTCGTAAAGCTTATGACTTGTATTTACTGGGTTTTGGGAAATTGTAATCTCTATCAAGATTTCTATATTGAGACTGTTATATTTCCTTTATTATTGTTGTTGTTTGGTGAAAATGTTAGGCTTACCTAGTCTCTAAGATTAGGTGTCATCACGATACCCAACGGAGGAAAATTTGGTCCTTGACACTCTGAGAGACACTGCAATATTAGAAAAACAATCAAAGTAAATTGGACCACTACAAAAGCTGGTTTCTACCATTCTAGGAGGGAATCATGAAAGTCCAGAAATCTAGAATCCCTAAGACAGGGGAGTAGAGACATATCTAGACCTTCTTTGGACAGAGGTCTAGCTGCAATTTGCACAAAACCAAAATGAAAATAGTTGTATTTTTTCCTATAATTTTCTGTAGACTCAAGATTTAAAAGTCTAATTATCTCATGATCGGATTCAAGGAGAATGATTTGCTCAATAGTTGAAATATGATAATTCAAGACTTGTAAATGATGGACTTGGATGCGAAGAGATCTTCTGTCATCAATTAATTGCTGCAAAATAGAATAGATGATTTCTTCTTTGAGTTTAGAATTAGAGGAGGATGACGAGGAGGAATAGGTTAGTGAAGGGAAGGAACTTTTGGAAGGGTGGTCAGATCTGCAAGTAATTAGTTAGAACTTACAATAATAATTTTAATGATTCATGTTCTTTGTTCAAAAGACTATTGGGTTCCATAAGGATAATAGTCAAGTTCTTAACTTTATATTATATAGAAAAGTTAGATCTAAAAGTTAAATCTATGGATACATATTTTCTTTTATATATAATAGTTAAATATGATCATTTTAATAAGTTATTATTTCGAATGACCCAAAGGTTATAAATAGCCATTTGCAACCCAACTGCACTTTTCTTAGGGAAAACCACTTATAATATAGATCCGGACGGATCACAGCACCATCCTTAATCTGGAAAATTTTAAAATTTAAGAAAGATATATAAAAGAAGTCATATATTTATAGATCTACGATTTTTGATCTATCAATACCATATAGGAGCAAGTTAAAAACAAAATTGATAATCCTTACTTCCCCCATGGCTCTAATACCAAAGGACTGGAAGCGGGCCCCCAAAAATATTAGGAAAATAATTAAAGAGAAGTAAGGACAGAAACCAAGTGACGACAATATAATTAAAGTTGTAGAAAACACAGTTAGAGTACAATAATTAAGTTAGGCGGCAGAGCCTGCGATATAAATAAAATGCAACAAAATAAATTAGGTGGATTAGCCGACCACAATTCAAGAGTAATATATAAATATAAACTTGATTAAAATATTATTCAAACTGAAAATTTCATTTACAATTAAAATAAATTATAATAGTAAGATAGAGGAAGTAAGCTCTAACCAATTCTTGAGGGAGAAAGAGAGAATTTCTTATGAAGTGATAGTGTAGTGTGTGTATTACAAGTGATGGAGAAGGCTATTTATAGCCAAAAACTACAACATAGTGTTTCTTAATGTCATGGATGATGTAACTAGGAGTAAATGCTTGCTGATATCATAGGTGGTGTCAGTTGTGGTGATGTCAATATAATGTCATATTGATGTATTCTCTGATTATTTTCCTAGAAAATCATATCGGGATCTTCTTCTGATGATAATGATGATTTTTCAGACAAATATGCTCGACATTGCTGACTTGGAATTTTTGTCTTGATTTGTTGAAGAGTTTTTATTTATTTATTGGATATAATCTAGCTTGCTGCCTGAGATGGTTAGTTATTTAGGTGCAATAGATTTTTGTTGTAAAAATAAACTTTGGGCAGTATCTGTCAGAACTAGATATTGTAAATTGGCTAAAAATCACTTTTCTACTGCTGGAACATAGGCTTTAGACGAATATCAATATTTATACCACTTGCAGTGGCCTTGGAGGGATAACCACTGTAGTACTTGTTTGTGGAAGAAAGCTTTCTGGGAGTAGATCCACAAGATGTTAAATCTATAGAAAATTGGAGGAGTATGGGTATTTGTTGCTCACAAGAAAACTTGTGGCAAAAATAATCATATCCTTCTTTTATTTGTGAAGGGAGAACTTTAATGTCACGACCGAAAATCCATTAAAGGTCGTGATGGCGCCGGATACCGCTGTCAGGCAAGTCAAAAATAATTTCTTAATTTGGTTCTCATTTTAATAGATCAAGAACTCCCACGTGCAGAAGATGAGAGTAGCAGAGATGAGGATGTTAAGATGGATGTGTGGGTGTACCAGGCGAGAAAGGATTAAGAATGAAGCTATCCGGGACAGAGTGGGAGTGGCCTTCGTGGAGGACAAGATGCGAGAGTCACGACTGAGATGGTTCGGACATGTTAGGAGAAGAAGCATGGATGCCCCTGTTAGGAGGAGTGAGAGGTTGGCCATGGAGAGTTTGAGAAGGGGTCGAGGTAGGCCTAAGAAGTACTGGGGAGAAGTGATTAGGAAGGACATGGAGCTGCTTCACTCACTGAGGACATGACACTTGATAGGAGTGTGTGGAGGTCGTGGATTAAGGTAGAAGGTTAGTAGGTAGTTTATAGTATTTACCGATAGGCTTAGTAGCATGCATTTTTCTTCATATTATTAGATTTTTATTACGGTATGTTGTTTTGTTCGCCTCAGGTATTGTATTCCCTGTTATTGGATACTATTTATCCTCTATTACGTGTGTGATTTTTTCTTTTCATCTTTCTTCCTTCCTTGCTTCCCTCTTCTTCTTCTTCCTGCCCTTCCTGAGTCGAGGGTCTATTGGAAACAACCTCTCTTCTTGCATTAGGTAGGGGTAAGGTCTGCGTACAGACTACCCTCCCCGAACCCCACATGTTGGGATCAAGTTGGGTTTGTTGTTGTTGTTGTTTATGTTGTTGTTGAAATCATGGTTTCCTTCAATTAAATAGTAAAAGACGAAATATACAGAGTAACTAATGATACTCTTAACAATTTCAATACATAACAACCCATAATCACCCCAAAACTCGTTGTCACAAGTGCATGACTAGGAATATACAATAAAATTGTCACGACCCGAAATCCCACCTTCAGGCCGTGATGGCGTCTAACGTTGAACTCTCTAGACAAGCCAATATTTTGGTTAAATTTAGTTATCGACAATTCAAAATAACAATGATACTAGAGCAATTATGATTAAAATTTCGGAAGGCTAATAAATTCAAGAACTTAAACAATATATCTCATAACAGTTTCCTTAATTACATCCCAAAACCGGTATCACGATCTCACGAACAGTCTAAGATTTACTAGAAACAACGTTTTGAGACAAATGTATGCAGCTGTCTTGGAAGTACAAGGAAAAGACAGAAAAAAGGAATGGAATAAGAGGTGACGCCAAGGCCTGCAGACGCCTGCAGGACTACTTCAGTGTCGCTGTGGACTGAAGGCTACTCCCTCGCTCAATGTCCACTGTCTCCGGTGTTGTAATCTGCACACCATAAATAAGTGCAGGTGTAACATCAGTATAACCGACCACATGTACTGAGTAAGTTCCGAGCCTAACCTCGGCGAAGTAGTGACGAGGCTAGGACACGACAACAGATAACACATGTGCAATTCAACATTATAACAGGAAATAATAACAGGAAGTAAACACAACAACCGGGGGGGGGGGGGGGTTGTGGGGAATAAGGGAAAAAAAACCCNGGAAACAAATGAAATGTATAAATAATAGCTCTGAACAAAAAAATAAACATAAACGGCACGGCATGTCCCCTCGTGCTATAATTTCACAAAACACTCGGCACGGAATGTCCCCTCGTGCATAAATAAACAATCACTCCGCACGGAATGTCCCCTCGTGCATAACATATATGACAATAACAATAGACAGGAAGTTCAACTATAAGAAACCTTAAATGCACGGAAATGCTTAACAAGAATTCTACCGTTACGGCAAGGAACACAGCTATACCAATCTCACTCAGAAGTAAAATTTGAACAAATAATCCTCAACCGAACGAATAGTCAACAATATTCTACAACATGAATTACCCTCAAGGCATAGCTCCCAGAATGAAAATTACTTCATAACACAGAGAATATCAATGAAAACTATTGGAATCATCAAGTTCGACTCACGGGCATGCTTGACCAGAACATATAAGTACTCGTCACCTCACCTGTACGTTGGACATGGAATTATGGCATAGTAATTAAGACTCAATACCTAATCCCTCAAGCTAAGTTTAGGCCAAACACTTACCTCGATGCCAGGAACACAATCAAGCCTCAACTACCGCTTTACCTCTTGATTCCACCACCAACTCGCTTGTATCTAGACACAAGTTACTTAATTATATCAATAAATTCTAAAGGAACAAATTCTAATGCATGGAAATGCATTTTCTAAAGTCTTCCCCCAAAAGTCAAAAATCGACCTTGGGCTCGCTTGGTCCAAACCCGAAATTCGGACCAAAACCCGATTACCCCTTCACCCCCGAGCCCGGGTATATAATTGGTTTTGGAATCCGATCCCAAATTGAGGTCGAAATTCCCAAATTTCAATATCCTTAGGTTTTACCAAAATTCTCAATTCCACCATGAAAACCCTAGATTCTAGGATGAAATCTTGTAAAAAGAAGTTAAGGAGTAAAGAAATTGAGTTAGAAATCACTTACAATTGTTTTGGAGAAGAAAGAGTGTTTAGAAAATCGCCTCTTATGTTTTTAGGGTTTTGAAAAACTGAAAATAACTGAAAATCTCGTTTATATATACCCCTCCCAGGCCTCTACCGCTGTCCGTGCTAGAGCGACCGCGGCCGCGAAGGCCTCATGCGCAATTTCACTAAAACTCCCCCACCGCGGACCGTGCTAGGGCGACCGCGACCACGAAGGTCTTACCGCGGACCGCGCTAGGGCGACCGCAGACCTCGCTGTGGGTTTAGAGGCTTGACCCCTTAAACCTGCAACAACTGTGTTCTAAGTCTAGAAACACCCCGGAACCTACCCGAAACTCTCCCGAGCCCTGGGACTCAACACCAAATATACACACAACCTCAAAAATATCCTACGGACTCACTCGTGCAGTTACACCACCAAAATAACATCAAAACAACGAATTATGCCTCGAAATCATTGTAATATTTCAAAATATCTTAAACTCTCATATTTTCCATTCTTAGTCCGAATCACGTCAAACTCAGTCCGTTTGTTATCAAATTCCACATATGACTCATAATAAACATTTTGAACCTGTTCCGGGCTCCGGAACCACAATATGGGCCCGATCACACACGTTTCACATCAAATTTCATCTTCAAAAGCCTTTATATTTTTCAGAAAACCGTCAAATCACGGGTCTAGGACCGTTTACCAAAAATGTTGACCAAAGTCAACTTTATTCAAACAATTATTATAAAATCATAATTTACCAATTTTCCACATAAAGGCTTCCCGGCTACGCGCCCGGGCTACGCACGCACATCGAGGCGAGATAAAATGAGGCTTTCATGACCTCCAGACACTGATTTAGCTAAAATTACACGGGATGACCTTTTGGGTCATCACAATCTCCACCTCTAATAAAAATGTCCATCCCCGAACGGACATAGAAAGGTACCTTAATCGGGGAACAGATGGGGATATCGACTTCGCATATCGGACTCGGACTCCCAGGTAGCTGCCTCAACATGATGATCTCTTCACGGAACCCGAACCGAAGGATAACTCTTCAATATCAACTAACGAACCTGCCGAGCTAATATGACTACCGGCTCCTCCTCATAAGTCAAATCCTTGTCCAACTGGACACCGCTGAAGTCAAGTACATGAGATGGATCCGCAATATACCTCCGAAGCATAGATACGTGAAACATAGGATATACAACTGATAAACTCGGAGGCAAGGCAAGTCTGTAGGCCACCTCTCCTACTTTATCCAGAATCTCAAATGGACCAATGTACCTAGGAATCAACTTGCCCTTCTTTCCGAACCTCATCACGCCCTTCATGGGCGACACCCGAAGAAATACCCGGTCTCCTATCATAAATGCCAAATCACGAACTCTGCGATCTGCATAACTCTCCTACCTGGACTGAGCAGTACGAGGTCTATCCTGAATGACCTTCAACTTGTCCAAGGCATCCTGGACTAACTCAGAACCCAACAATCTAGCCTCTCCTGGCTCAAACCATCCGACAGGCGACCGACATCGCCTACTATACAACGCCTCATACGAAGCCATCTGAATGCTGGATTGATAGCTGTTGTTATAGGCAAACTCCGCGAAAGGCAAAAACTGGTCCCATGAACCTCCGAAGTCATTGACACATGCCCGCAACATATCCTCCAAGATCTGAACGGTACGTGATAATAGGTGAATTAGACTATATTTTCGCCCTTAATGAACCATACTTTATTATGTTTTAATGTGAATATTGATAACAAAATGCTCTGATTAGTGTTTCCTGTGCTTTGCAAGATATATTCTATGAGAGGAGATACTTAAGGAGCGATTTGGAGTCAATTAAGGGGGTTGGAGGCCAATCGAGAAGAACTCGTGAGAATGCACAAGAGAAAGGGATGAAATTGCTGGAACATGGTCCACCGCGACCGCCGATGGATCGCGGTGGAGGAATAACTGAAGCAGAATACGTGTAGCCCACCGCGGTCGCGCCACGTTCCTGCAGCGACCGCGAGCTACAACTGACAGACCTGAAAAATTGAAGGACTTAAGTGCAAAACACGAGAATAAATTATCAAACCCTATTTAAACATTGTAAATCCTCCCAAGAGAATGAGATTATGATATTTAGACTCAAGTAGGAGGCAAGACTTATTGTCAGAAGACAAGAAACCATTAAAGTTTTATATTTTCATCCTTTAATCTTTCTTTTGAGAATTATGTTCTTATGGGTTTTTATCGTTCTTGAGCATAAGTAGCTAAATTGTTACATCCCGTACCTTAGCATTAGGATGTGCCGTAGCAAATCCACATGAGTTCGAAGGGATTATGTCTATTAGGAGGTTATAGAGGGTTTAAGACATTATTATTATGATATAAGACCCTGTAAGTTTATAACCTTGATATCGTTAGATATTATGTTAGTGTGGTATTTTCTTTAAGTGAAGTATTTTAGTAAAAGTTTTATAAGTATAATTTTGGATAGTTACCATTATTACTATTTTCGAATATGATAAATTATACACATAATATAAGAACGTTTATGAAATTTTTTATTGTAAAGATAGAAATTATTTTCACACAAGAACAGAAGGTTATCTTTGTACCATTTTAAGAATTAAGCGTACGAGAACTTTTACTCTTTATATGAGATTAGAAAAATTATAAGTTGAGAAAATATATGTATTTTTATATGGATGTTTTAATAAAAATAATAGTGTATGTATTTAATTTATGTGGTACCATATGACCAAGATAGTAGGATGTATAAAGTGTATTAAAAATAAGTAGAATATCGAGTAATTTAAGACAAATATTAATTATGTGGGTAATTGGTTAATTACCGTGTAACGAGACACTACCTAATTACATAATAAGTGAATAAAAATTTAATAATTCCCAGCCCACCCCCACGTGGCAGCACCCCTTGAATCCTTTGTATGACTCTTTAAGTCACTACATTAGGTGGCAACCTAAGATATCAAAATTTAAACTCTTAAACTTTATTTTTACTCTTTCTTTCAAAATGTATTTACTTCTTTTTCTTGCCTTCAATATGTGAACTATAAATTTGACCAAAATAAAAGGCAAGTGTAGTATAAAGGTTAACTGTCAAGAGAGTAATGTGTGCCATTACCATGAATCTTAGCTAACCTCTTAAGGAATCTTAGAAAATATTAATGCGCAAGAAGCTCCTCCTGTCGAGTTGTCAATGCTATATAATTGGGGGTTTCCTTCTCTGTCAAATAAAAGTTTAAACATCTGAAGTGCTATAAAAAGAGAGTATTACGATGGAAAAACCAGTCCAAGAAAATAATGACATACAATCAAGAAATTTGTGACTACGATTATGGAACAATAAAAGTTAGTTTCCTCTATGTTTACATTGACTAAACTGGCAGCTGTTGTCTATGCTGCATAGCATATGATATGACTAACATGCAACCAACAAGTTTCAGGTTATATTCTTTCCCTCATGAGGGTATTTCTTTCTTTTTCGGAACCAGATACAAATATTGGTCATTTATCATGAAGCTTCAATAACTGAGTTTCCTAAACAGAGAGATAGTAGAGGGTGCGTTGGATCTGTAGTTTTATTGGGATTGTTTATTGGAGGAAGAACCATTGGTTTTGAATAAGGGGTTGTATGTGTTCCTTCGGTTATTGGCCGACATTATAGGGTACCAAGTAATCCAATGATAGACGCATTGAAGAGAATGGAGGTTGAATTCTGTGTTCGACTTTTAAGGGTAAACTTTCATTTGTGTTTGATGATAGGGAGGGACTTAATTAGACTTTTGCAAGACTTGGTTCATATACCTGAGTTTAAAGCCATATGGAAAGACCTGTTATTGAATCCAAGACAGTTTAGGGCGGACGGATTTGATGCGGCTCAGGTCTCAATTGCTCGAGGGGTCCGGGTATGTTAAGGCTATCCCTTCTTTCGTTTTGGCATGATCCAAATTATACAGAAGAAACGAGCAAACGCACAGTTTCCATAAATTACTCTATTCATAGAAATCTTAGGGGTGTCTATATTCTTGATTCCCCATGTGAATTATTATTATCTTTTGTTCATGGGTCTCAAAAATACGTAAATTGGTAAAGTTTATTTCATGATATTAATCAGAGGCATAATGGTCTTATGACGTACCGAGAGATTTTTATTAATGTATTTCATATGAATTTCATGCATTTATACATGCATATTGACCCATGACCAGATGGCGTTATATACGCGTATATATGTATGTATACATATGTATATGGGATATGGGAAAGGTTATGGCGTTATATACGCACCACCACCTGATCAGCTGGTATACGTTGATAATTTGCCCATAGTGGCCGAGATGATATGATGGGACGCCTTCAGAGGCTGATGATGTTATGAAACAAGTACCTATGCACGATATGACATTCATACGCATATGCATGACACTATCGTTATTTCATGATTTACAGAGTTCTCCAAACTTACAGGTTGAGTCATTTACTCTATATTTCTTCCATGTCTGTTATGTACTTATTTATGTGCCTTACATACTCATTACATTATTCGTACTGACGTTCATTTTGTCTGGGGACGCTACGTTTTATGCCCGCAGGTTCCGATAGACACGTCAAGAGCCCTTCAAGTAGGCTATCAGCTCAGCGGAAGATGTTGGTGCACTCCACTTGCTTCGGAGTTTCTTGTTTGGTTAGTATAATTTAGACGTGTATTGTTTGGTATGGCGGGACTCTGTCCCGACCTTTATAAAAATTATGTATTATTAGAGGCTTATAGACAAATGTCATATACGTAAAAGGTTGTATGGCCTTGTCGGCCTATGTTCAGTATACAGGTGGTTATTTTTGTCTTATAGCCCATATGCCTTATGTAAAAGTTGATATCACATGTTGTATTCTACTTATTTCACGGCACTCTTCTGGCTCAGTTATCTATGATAAGTATGACATGAAAAAATACGTTATGTTGGTACTCGGTTGAATAAGGTACCGGGAGCCCGTTGCGGCCCGTGGGTTTGGGTCGTGACAAAAGTGGTATCAGAGCGGGTCGTGTCATAGGGAGTCTACAAAGCCGTGCCTAGTAGAGTCTCTCTTATGGGTGTGTTGCACGCCACATTTATAATTGAGAGGCTATAGGGCATTTAAGAAATGTTACCCTTCTTTTGTTTCCAAATCGTTCCATAAAACTAAGTCGTAAGAAGTCAGTATGTTCGCCAAGTTTTGTATGTACCAAAGGTGCAGGTATTACAGTAGAGACTTAAGATGTAATTTCCAGTTATATGGAAGGGAAGTTACGAAAGAAACAGAAGATACGAAAGAAACAGAAGATACGATGCAAGATTGAAAGGTAAGTAACGTAAAGGTGAAGAAGATACGAGATACTCAACTAGAAAAGGTTGAACATAGTCGAGACTTCAGATAGAGGTTGAGTTTTAGTTTAGTATACAGAGGAGACCCTAGCGAGAGTTTTGTATATCTTTAAGAGTTAACATTCGAGAACGAATATTCTAAAGGGGGGAAGGATGTTACATCCCGTACCTTAGCATTAGGATGTGCCGTAGTAAATCCACATGAGTTTGAAGGGATTATGTCTATTAGGTGGTTATAGAGGGTTTAAGACATTATTATTACTATATATGACCCTGTAAGTTTACAACCTTGATATCGTTAGATATTATGTTAGTGTGGTATTTTCTTTAGGTGAAGTATTTTAGTAAAAGTCTTATAAGTATAATTTTGGAAAGTTACCATTATTACTATTTTTGAATATGATAAATTATACACATAATATAAGAAAGTTTATGACATTTTTTTATTGTAAAGATAGAAATTATTTTCTCACAAGAAAAGAAGGTTATCTTTGTACCATTTTAAGAATTAAGCGTATGAGAACTTTTACTCTTTATATGAGATTAGAAAAATTATAAGTTGAGAAAATGTATGTATTTTTACATGGATATTTTAATAAAAATAATAGTGTATGTATTTAATTTATGTGGTATCATATAACCATGATAGTAGGATGTATAAAGTGTATTAAAAATAAGTAAAATTTCAAGTAATTTGAGATAATTCTTAATTATGTAGGTAATTAGTTAATTATCCGGTAGCAGGACACTACCTAATTACCTAATAAGTGAATCAAGATTTAATAATTCCCACCCCACCCCCACGTGGCACCACCCCTTGAATCCTGTGTATGACTCTTTAAGTCACTACATTAGGTGGCAACCTAAGATGTCAAAATTTAAACTCTTATACTTTATCTTTACTCTTTCTTTCAAAATGTATTTACTTCTTTTTCTTGCCTTCAATATGTGAACTATAAATTTGACCAAAATAAAAGGTAAGTGTAGTATAAACGTTAACTTTCAAGAGAGTAATGTGTTCCGTTACTGTAACGATCCAGTCGGTCGTTTCGCGTATTAGGACTTCGTTCTCTTAAATGAAACCTTCCATAGCGGCTACTCATTCTTTATGACTCGTGGGAGCGGGCGGTTCGGGATTTAGCAATGAATTGGATGGTTTAGGAACACTTGGTTCCTTAAGGTTGGCCTATTGCCAAGTTTGACTTCGATCAACATTTTGAGCAAACGACCTCGGTTGAGTTTTGACAGCTCCAGTAGCTCCGTATGATGATTTCGGACGTGGGCGTATGTTCGACTCGGGTTCCTGATGACTCGGAAGCGTTTCGGCGCCCGAAATGGAAATCATGATTTCCTTAAGTTTGGAATTTGGCTTGAAACGGGACTTTATGCTATCGAGGTCCGAACGGAATTTCGGGATCTGGAATAGTTCCTTATAGTCGTTTATGACTTGCCTGCAAAATTAGGGATCATTCCGAGTAGTATAGACCCGTTCGGCGCAATGTAATGAATTCTAGAATTTTAAAGTTCTTAAGTTTGATTAATTTTGTTTTGGGGTTGAATTTTGGGTTCCGTTGTTGTTTTTCATGTTCCGGAAGTTCAAGCGAGTCCGTATCATGAATACAGACTTGCCGGTGCTTTTGGACAGGGTCCTGGGGGGCTCGGGGGTGTTTTAGACCCCCGGGAGCTAAGTTAGAAAAACCAGAATTTTTTCTGTCTGGTTTCCTTCTCTGCGATCGCAGAAGCAGGGATGCGATCACAAAGAAGTAATTATGCTGGGCCATCCAGGGTTCTCCGCGATCACATGCATCTCACCGCGATCGCATAAGGTCCCCTTCCCAACTCTATGTGAACGCGACTCACCTCTGCGATCGCACAAGTCACCTACCTACCCCCCCTACTGCCTGTTCCTCTCTACGGTCACAGACCTCACTCCTGCGATCGCATAAGCCCACCTACCTACCCTCTGCGATCGCAGGCCCCATCTATGCGATCACATAGTGCTTCCTGGGGGCCAGGGTCACTTGTTCTCGGCGATCGCACTGAAGGTTTTCCTGGGCAGCCTTTAAATGCCCAATTACGGGCTTTCTTCCTCATTTTCCAATTATCAAACTCCATTGAAGCACCTTAGAGCTGGGGGGAAAGGCTGTCCAAAGCCACTATCATCTAAGGTGAGTGACCTTTTCTCTAAATTATCAATTTTTCATGGAATTCATCCAACTTTGTTCTTAAAAATATCAAAATCATGAAATTTGGTAGGAATTTCTAGGGCTTTAATAATTAGTGAATTATCCCTTTTTAACCATGAATTCCTAAATAAATTAGGTAATTACGATTCTTAGACTACGGGTAATTTAATCCTTCCAGAATTTTCAAAATCTGAAAGCGTGGGCCCGGGGTCGAAATTTCAAAAATCGCCAAGAATGTTAAATTTTAGGAATTCTTGATAATTCTCCTTCTTGAACCTTAAATTGATTCAATTATGCTATGTTTGGCTTGTTGTGAACCGTCAAGAGTAATTTCGGAGTTTCGGGCGCATCTTTTGATCCGGTCGTTGGTCCGAGGAGTGCTTCTTCGAGGTGAGTCTCCTTTCTAACCTTGTAAGAGGGGAACTGTCCCCATAGGTGTTCTATGTGTTATATGTTTGTATTTGGGGGCTGCGTGCGTACCTTGTGACGAGAGTCTGCACGTAGCAACTACTATGGTTATGTCCGGGGTAGTTTTAGGATCACATCATGCCTTGTCTTCTACTTTGAAATGATTTATATGTTATTATTCTTGCTTGGATGTAGCATTGTTTCCTTGAATATTTCATTGATTAAGTATTTGGAAAGATT